>JAEIFV010000580.1:0-203580 GCA_018904265.1 Lordiphosa collinella | reverse complement strand
GTTTGAATTTGAAACTAACAGTCATGCCGACACGTTAGTAAATTTGGTATTTTTTTAAGTTCAACCATGTTGGCAGTTCTGCCAGTGAATGGGTAGTTGCTGAAATGACGCCGTGAAAGTCAGATGTGTTTGTCTATTTAAAAGTTTAAGTTTATTGTTGCCGAATAAATACATTAAAATTACAAAAACTTGGAGTGCTTGTTTGTTCATGCTGACATTGGATGACCCGTACCAGCGGATTGGACCGGAGTCAGCGAGAATTGGTCGATCGAGCCAGATTATTTATATATTCTTACCTCTGGACAGGTAACTGTTCCCAATATGTTGTTTTCTGAATATGTTAATGATCTTCCAAGCTATTTCGTCTAATTGTAAAGTTAAGATGTACACTGATGACGCCAAGATATATGTTAGTAGTCTGTTAGTTGGTCTTCCGGGCCCGGACTTCTGAGAGGGGCCCGGATTTTTGGGGAGACACCTAAAAAAACTATCCAAGGTTTTGGTTCGAGCTCCGGTTTCTATTTAATAATTATAGTACTCTGAAGTCAAGTAATTGTTATTATCAATTCCATTAGCTGATAAACTACTTGGTTTAAGTTTGTAACCATTAAACCTTCCAAGAACTGTTCATCTATACTAAGTAGAACAAACTCAGTGTTGAAAATGCTCGTTCAACTGATACCTGAGTTGTTGGAACAGGTAGAATAGTTAGTTGTATTTTGCTGTCGATTTGGCCTAAAATTGTGAGTGCTATCAATGAGGAAACGTCGTCCTTCAAGCAAGAAGAGCTACTATAGACGTTTGAGTTTGACAATCTGAAAGGCTTTTTCAGATTTGCAGTTCATACGAAATCGATGGGGTCTCATTCTCTGTCAGCGTTTCTTTGAGAATTTATCGCTAGTGAAAAACGCTCCTTCAGTGTTTTATCGCGAGTCAAAATCATCCACAGATCTTGTTCTACACAAAAGTGTCTAACTGGTCTGGCGATTTTATGTTTGGAGTCCGTGTTATCAAGTCAGTTGGATTTCAGAGTTATAAACGATTTTTTTGCCTTTGCATGAGCGCAAAAATCGAATTTAATTGAATAACAACTAACCGCGATATAGACGATAATTTGTAAATTGGTGTCCTTTTTTATTACTGTCCTATTAAGAGTCAGCTGCCTTTGTATTGGAAACAGAATTCATATTGCTCATCTGTATATATACATTTAATATGTTGTATATATACTTTAACAAAACTCAACGTTTTCGTCATGTTGAAAAAATATTTCTTATTAAATAGGGGCCCGTGAGCTGTATCCCCCCTGGTCCGTATTTCCTCTCGATGGGCCTGGGTAAGACGTATGGACTGTTGAGGCAACTGTCAGTGTCAGGGGGGTTTCTTCACGGAAAATTAAGTTACTAGTTGCAAAGACATACCTTATACCTTCAATTTTTATGGAATTCAAATTTTCGGACACTCAATGTAGATGACTTGGAAAACTAACCGTAGCTTTAATTGAATTGTTAGATATGTTTATAATCGAAAAGTCTCTGATCGTAAAACAGTTTTGGCATGTACGATATTTTACCTCTGCCTTAAGGAATGGATTGTTTTCAAAAAACTAATATTCTTGCAACACAACAAAAAGCAAAAGAACCAAACTATCAAGTTACAATTTTCTGCTTCTCTGAGAATCCCACAACTTAATTTATCTCCGATTTAAGCTATCTTTTTCAGAGCGACATATCTTCATACCTGCTATCCGACTATGGAATGAACTACCATTGAAAGTTTAACTGCAAAAACACCAAGTAGCTAACAAAAACAAAAAAATTATGGTAAACTTAGTTAAATAAGTTAATAACAATAGTTAGTCTAAGTTAAAAACAAACTCCCCCAATATCTGTAAAAGAAAATGGAGCATTAAATAACGACGAAGCGTTTCAGCTTTTGGGTGAAGCTTATATGTTGCCATAGGCATGCCTATTGTGTTCTTCTCTGTAAGGAGCTCGATGGAGGTACCTATTCTGGCCAGTTTGAAGTGGTTTAAGGCCGGCTAGAGTGTCTGAGTATATATGAAGACGTTTCCTTCTCTGACCGATAGTGTGCTTAGCTTCCAGGATTTTCACCACCTCCGCTTGGTACACACTTTAGTGATTCGGAAGGCGGAACGATAAATTCAGATTGAAAACGCCCCCTTCTACTTTTTCGTCGAGCTTAGAACCATCCAAAAAGATCCATTTGGACTGTATATGTCTTTAATATCCTTTTGATCATCTAACAAAACTGAAAATCATCCAAAGGATGATAATTTTTCATATCCTTTGGATGATTTTCAGCTCCGTTGGATGAATAACAGGGTATTAAAGACATATCCAGTCCAAATGGATACGGAAATCATCCAATGGATATTTTTTAATATCCTTTTTTTTCTCTGTTTGTGCATGTTTGACGGGGTAGGTCTGTATTTAACTATATTTAACTATATATATATATTTGTCTGACCTCGAAAGCCTATTCCATTATCTTGGACTATCAATTCAAAGACCTTTCTTCAGATTTTTCCTAGAATCGGTTTGCCATGCCTTGGCTAAAGTTCAAGAGTACAATTCTAAGAAATTACAAAATCATTCAATTAAATTTATAATAGGCCAACCTTAACAGTAATCACCCCCTTTCAGAGCCATTCTCACACAATGAATAACATGATTAAACATATCGAACAGACATATCCATTGCCATTTATGTATATTTATTCACCATATTTGATGCAACTGTTAACAATTGTTGCCTGGGTAATTGGTTAGAAGCAGCCAAGGGTTGTAGTTGCTGTTGTTGTTGCTGCTGTTGGATTTGGGTAGCAGCTGTCATCAGTTGGTAATGCTAATGCGATTTTCATTTTTGTTGCTTATTGGCGGCATTCTGGCTGAAATTCGTAGTATACTTAAGTGGGCCAACAGGCGGCGGCGTTGGTTGCTGCTGCTTCTGATGATGATAACTTATGTAACTAACGCTGCATAAATCCGTGCAAACGCTCAGCCACCGCAGGCACTCGCACACACAAATACATATCTATGTTTTTTTTTTTACTTAACTATTCAATGTGTTTGTGTGCGTGTGATTTGGCACATTTTTATCTGCAGCACTTTCTATTTGTGTGTTGAATAATTCTTTTGGCGCTAACAAGCAGCAGCAGCAGCAGCGCCAAAGAAATGGACATTTGTCACAAGCACACACATACACAGACACACACACACACTCACACACACGTACACTTTGGGCAGACGTGCAGACTTGGACTCACTTTTGCTTCAACACGCATACACTCACATTTGTTGTTGGTCCGCGCACGCTTTTTGCATTTGGCACTTTGTTAAGAATTGTCCCGGTTCGGTTCACTTGGACTTCGGCTGGCGTTTGCCCTGGCGGATGCTGTTCATGTCACGTCGATGGACCATTTTTGACTGGCTTCAAATCGAAGTTATTTGGCATGTTGAGCAGAGATCTTATAACAGTCGGCGATGCCGCTGCTGCCGCTGCCACTGGCACTGCTGCGGCTGCTTAGAGAAATCTTTGTCAAATGAGAGAGTAAAATCACAAACCACAGAGAGCCAGAGAGACTCGAAAACTGAGAGAGAGAGAGAGAGAGAGAGCGCTTATCTTGTTGCATTTGCAGGCTGTTTAGGTTTTTGTTGGTACAAACGCACGTGAAGATTTTATAAGTGGACCAGCGCCAGGGTTGCCAAATGTCTTCGGAGATGCTAATTCATAGGGGATAGAAGGGAAGGGAGAAGATATCCAAACAATTCGTCAAACTTTCTAAGCTTCCCAGCTAGCTTGGTGTACAAATGACAGAGTTTTGTCCAAATAAGAGACGAGTTTCCAGAGTCTCCATGTCGAACCGTCCTGGAACAACCTGGGTAGCTGCTAGGGTTTCCCACTCTAAAGGCACTGTTCTTCGTGCAGAAATGCCATAGCTGGAAGCCTAGCAGCTGCATTTTGTATTTGGGGCTCTTACTTGTTAAGGCACTTTTAGAAATCCTAAGATCTTGGAGATATCGGAATAATATTTCGAAGCTCCCAGAGCTTGGAATGTTTACTGAGTGCCGCATAGTTAAAGGAGATTCCGCGAAGACCACAATATCATCTGCATACAGAAGGACTTTTATTTCGCGACCGTTTACCAAAATTCCCTGTGGAAGGTAGTCTTCCAAATCATTTAGATATATGGAGAAGAGGACTAGACTTAAAAGCATAGCTCGCCAATAAATGTTGACACTTTTTTCTCGAACGGCATGATGGCGACTGCTTGTCAAAATTTTTGTCAGGGGGGTATGAAAACGTGTTGACAGGAGAACAAAGAGAAAGAAATGTCATGCAGATTTTCAGTTGTCATCCGTTACTTGCTTCCTTTTGTTCTTTCCTCATACTTTAGCGCTCTCTTCCATTCCTAGTATCCGTCTGTCTGCCCGAGATGAATGAGACCAACAAATTTGGTTGGGCCGCGGGTGGGAAGCTTTGAATCCGGGCACCCGTTCTTCGTCCCAAGACCCTGCACGGTGTGGATGTGCCTGTTAATGAGAATCTGCATCTGCGAGTGTTGGCATCGCTAGAATGGTACTAATCTACCAGGAGTTGCTGCGTGCCGTTTATCGCAATAGTGGCCAGGATTCGGGTCAAACGATTCGGGTGGACCACAGATGCATGAAAAGAATGGCCATTGGAACTTGATGTTGTTACTCACTATTTATAAGGCAATTCATACTTTTTTTTTATGTCAATACATACTTACAGTTTTTAGTGCAATACATTAAATTTATAATTTTAAGTCTAAATAAATTGATTCAAATTATTTTGCTGCCTTTAAATTGGAAATGATCTTAATAACAGATCCATAAGATATTGAATTCAGATCAAATGGATATTAAAAGAATATTACAAACATATCCATGGGATATGACACTAAGATCAAATGGATATTAAAAGATATTAATAAAAGATCAAATGGATATTTCAAAAAGATCCAATGGATAGGAAAAAAAAATATATTTTCAACAGTTCAAAAGAATATTTTTAACTATCATTTGGATATTTTAATATCCTTTACGGCAAAATCATCCCGGGGATTATTAAAAACTATCCTTTTTTTTATGCGCAGACGAAATTCCCTTAGAACAGGTCATCGGCCTACAAAATGCTGCATGTCTTCTAATTCCTTGCTATTACATAGTGAGCACATAGTTGCACAGCTCATTTTCTTAGCGTCAATGTGGGTTGAAGTTAAGCGCCAATACCTCTGTTCTTGCTTTGCAAATATACGAAATGGTTGTGTCAAACTCATCCCAAAAGTTGTTGTTCTCTCCGAGCTCGTAGCTTAGACGCTTGTACGTCTCTCGAGAAGAGCTTTCGCGGGCTCGTCTAACACTTGCTTCAAGCACTCTTTCATATATAGAAGACAGTAGTTTGGAATGACTCTCTTTCCAGGTGTATGGGTCGGTTAGGTCTAGATTTACATCGTGTTCCGAGGCCAGTTCAGTCCATTTTTGGAAGCACTGCGATGACGACGCTATAAGTGCTGAGGCTACCATTTTCGGGTACCTGTCATATGAAAATGACATGATTTTGTTAATGTATCTAAAATGCGCCTGGATTGTGTGTTGGAACATCTCGATAGGTCAGTCTCCAAATGTATCGCATATTTGGACTTGCTTAATTTTAAGCTTATGTGCTTTTTGAAAGACATATTTGAAGAAAAGCTCAGTCCATTACGAATTACCATTGTTTTGGAATTGTCCGAGTTGATTACCAGTCCCTAGCATATTTGGTGATTCGGCGAGCATGACCAAATCGTCCGCATACATCAGGATTTTAAAGAGGTTTCCGCCAAATTGCGCTCCGCCATGAAGTTCAGGGGAGATATCATTCACAAGTAAGGAGAACAAAAGAGGGCTTATAATACACCCCAGCTTGACTCCACGGCTTGTTTCGAACCAGGGCGAAAGGTTAGATCCATCCCACACTGCCGTTTCATTTTCTTCATAGAGACTTTTTAAAATTTGTAACATTTTTGTCGAGATGTCCATATCCGCTAGCTTATACATCAGGATCAAATGCTGCTTTAAAATCACTAAAGAACAGGTACAGTTTTTTGTTTGTCCTCAGGAATTCCCTACATATTGACGTCAACACAAAGATGCTGTCTATCGTAGAATATCTTTCCTAAATCCTGATTGATTTTCGTGTAGTATTTGGTGTTCCTCTAGATACGAGTTAATGAGGGATAGGATAACTGACGTAAATGTTAATACTAGAGTATTCGAAAAGGAAATGCCTCTGTAATTACTCACTTCTGCAGGGTCTCCCTTTTTAAAGATTGGGTAAATTATGTTCTTCCGAAAGCTTTTGGGGGACACGTCTGGTGTTATAGATTTCATTGAAAGCCTCCGTTAACTGAGCCACAAAAGCATATGAAGCGTTTAGCAGGAACTGCGCGAGTACTCTGTCTTCTCCTGGCGCTTTTCCTACTTTGTTTTGACTAATGGCGAGGCGCACTTCTGCCATTGTAAACGGATCGTCCATTTCTTCTCTCTCGACAAACGGTAGGTCCAAAACTTACGGTGCCGTTAATTCGCTATATAGCAGGCCTTTGAAATATTATGCCAAATTCTCAGACCCTTCTGGGATAGCTGTTCAACCATCATCCAGGTAATGTCACATTGTTGGACGAGCCCTAACTAATATTTCAAATCTTTATAGCTTCTCCCTGTGTTTCCTGAACCCTTGAGTATAAATTGCCTGCGACACTCCACCTTCAGTAGAGTAAGAAGCTTTATGTTGCCTTCGATCCATCCATCATGCGATACATTGCTATCCAGAGTGCTATCCGTCGTGTGGAACGTCATGTATGACTACTGCGGCTGAGAACACCCCCAGAGACTACCATCATTGGCTTTGCAGATGATATTGCGATAGTCTCTGTCGCAAAAGAGCTTGTAGTTGTCGAAAGGAAAGCCAACACAACGATTCTCGTATGAGCTCCATAACGCTTCACCGTTCTGCAGATGAAGATTTTCAAGTTTGCAGCTAGGTTTAGGGTTCCCTAAATACCTACCGATATTAGATTAACTCCATTTTTTTTAAATGTCTAAAACTGAACATTCTTCCAACATGATGGCAACTCTAAAATGGTGACGCTGCTCTTATACTTCCTTTCGTAAGCTTTGCACATGCGCTTGCTCTCAGTTACATCGCCCATGTTGAACCAATTCAAATTTCAAACAAAGACTCAGAGAAAGAGAGAGAGAGGAGAGGGAGAGAGAGACAGCAAGAAGAAGAGAGAGAACGGGAGCGAGCAGACAACAACAAAAACAAAGGCAAACAAGAAATCGTCTACAAATATATGTACGAGTATATATAGTCAACCACAAGACTAGAACGCGTTTAGTTGCCGCGTTGACATCTTTGTGGCAGGCAACAAACAATCACACACACACGCACACACACACACACACACATGGATATGGGCTTGCTGACAAGGGGGCGTATGTGCAATGTTAAAAGGCAGAAGATGCGAATGCGTCGACTTCTTTTGTTAAGCAGCAGTTGGAACAGCCAAGCCAAGGATTGGCATGAGCATTGACCTGCTTACGCACAACCACTCACACACACACACACACACACAGAAACACACGGCAGATTTATGCGGGGCAGTGCAGAAGATTCCTTCAGCATATAAATCTAGTGTTAAACTTTTGACACTGTCTCGGCTTGGAGCCACCAAGGCACTTCCCTTTTCCTTTTCCGGTTGCCCTGTCAGCAGCGACAACAAAAGGAGTGACACACACACACACACACACACACATGGTACAATTTATGACTCCCGATGTTGCCATTTTTAGAAATCTTTCACAGTTAAGAAATAAATAATAATAAATTTGTGCGCCATTCTTATGACAATGTCAACATTTCTTTTGCTTCACACACACACACACATGTGTTTTTTTCAATCAGTTGCTGTTGTTGGCCATAAATTTGTGCTGAATCTTGCCTAGGTCACAGGACCTAGAATAATTTCTCTCCAAGTTGTTTTGGTTTTCGTTTGTCACTAAACAGATTTTTGTTGTTGTTGTTGTTGTTTCATATTGATTTCTAATTTTTCGTTGAGGATGCTTAATAAAATTTGGTCTTGCCTCATACGTAGGTAGGTTTGTGCACGTGGGTGTCGCATTGATTTCGTAATTTATGAGCGATTTGATGGATTGCGCCAATAATTTGTTTGTTGTTGTTTTGCTATTTTGAGTTTTTTTTTATTATTGTTATGACTTGTGGTTGTTGGTTTTATTTATGCGGCCTGTGCGGTAATGGGGCTTGTGGCTTTTTGGTGTGCACTTAAATGGGGCTTATAAATGTGTGGGTGGGATGGGTCGAAAAGTGTTGCCTACTTCAGGGGGCAAATGAATTTCGGCGCACAATTGAATTGCCAAGTGAAATATAAATAATTTAAAAATCAAATTAAAAACAGCAATAAATGCAGCGCACTTTTATTATGACCTTAACTTAATCGTCTGTTAACAGTTGGACTTGTACATGTATTCTTCTCACTGAGCTAGCCATTAGCTTGCCGGTCACATTTACGACAGCTACATGGCAATTAATTCCTTCCACTTCTGGGGGAAAGGAAATCTTGCCATTTGGCTATGGCGAAAAGTCTTTTCTGCAGGTCAATAAAAAAGGTCTTTTGATAGATAAAAATGCATCAAATTACACTCGTGATTTGCTTACTGAGTTTACAATTTCTATGAGAGAAGCTAGTGACTTCCTGTTAGCCACATGTTATATATATTATAGTCCCGTGCGGAACATATTGCATTGTACTGGTATACCAATATGAAAATCCGTGTACCGAAATGAAATTAAGAAATAAATTGAGAGCTCACACACTAATAATGGAACGTTCCAGAACCGCAATTCTTTTCTGGATTATACTCTGATATAAAAAAGAATCTAATCAGACGAGATTGTTTGTGTATATCGCATTGTTTAGTGCCCAGAGCTGTGTCAATCAGTGCATGTGTATCTCAAGATCGAAATAAGCTTCAACTCGCACTACACTCATAAAAAAAGTCCCAAAATAGGCCCTCGAAATTAGAAATTATCCTTTGAAATCCGACCTAAGACGACTCACCCTAAAATTTATAAAAATAAGTTCTAAATATTATGGAAAGCTTTTCTTAACCAAAGGGCAAAAAAACTAGAACAAAAGAAAACCATATTTAGAATTGGAACTTTAACTTCGGCTCGGAAGAAGTTTTGTATACCCTTGCAGTTTGTTTTTATACCCATGAAGAGGGTATTTTAAAATTGTTCGGCTGTTTGTAACATATAGAAGGAAGCATTTCCGACCACATAAAGTACAGAGTGTCCAGAAACTTTTCGTCAGAACTTTAAAACATGATGGCTGTTATCAATATAAATATTTTTTTCTTTTACGCCATGGGTCTAAGCGGCTTCGTTTCCAAGTTATTAAGTCTCAAAATAAAATGTAGTTTTGATGCAGTTTATTATTCTAAATGAAAATTTCTGTGAAATAGTTTTTAAAAAAAATTATTTTATAGAATTTAAATGACATTTTCCAAGTTTAGGGAAAGTTTGTAGTGTGATATTGAGAGTAATACTTTGTGTTGCTATGAAATTCTCTGACGTCGTGTACGCGTTGTAAATCGAAAGCGGGGCGACTTAGACCCATGGTCTAAAAGAAAAAAGTATTTCTATTGATAACAGCTATCATGTTTTAAAGTTCTAACGAAAAGTTTCTGGACACCCTGTATAAATATTCTTTATCAGCATGACGAGATGAGTTGATCAGTCGAAAAACTAGTTTTCGTGAGAAAAAGAGGGAAAAGTTAACTTCGGTTCGGCTGAAGTTTTGTATGTCCTTGCAGTTTGTTTTTATACCCTTGCAGAGGGTATTATAAAATTGTCCGGATGTTTGTAACGCATTGAAGGAAGCAGCTCCGACCACATAAAGTATATATATTCTTGATCAGCATGACGAGCTGAGTTGATATAGCATTGTCCGTCTGTTTCTATGCTATCTCCTCCGTCAGTTTTAAAGGTATCATCACCAAACTTTGCACGAAGTCTTTTGGTACAAATACGCTGCACATTTGTCGGAACCGGCCGGATCGGATGACTATTGCATACAGCTGTCATAGGAACGATCGGTCGAAAAACTAGTTCTAGTGAGAAAAACTTTTTTGTTTTTATGGAAACGTCCTTTACGTCGGAAAGTATTTATTTTAAGTACTTTTTCACAATTCTACAAAGCTTCTCCATAATTGCACTAAGTTTGGTCGAAATCGTACAACTATATAGTATAGCTCCAATAGAAAAGTCCGAAAAGTAGTCTTATTTAGAAAAACAAACTACAAGGGCATGCAAAACTTCGGCCGAGCTGAAGTTAACTTCCCTCTATTTTTATACCCTGTTCCCATTGAAAATGGGAAAAGGGGGACCATGAAGTTGTGCAAAAGTATGTAACATGTAGAAGGAAGCATTTGCGAGTATATATATTCTTGATCAGCATCAACAGCCAAGTCGATTTAGCCATGTCGGTCTGTCCGTCTGTCCGTCCGTCCGTCTGTCTGTATGAACGCGTCGATCTCAGAGACTATAAGAGATAGAGCCACAAATTTTTGAATGTTGGTAGGTGTATACCCGATTCAATACAAGTTTGTTTTAGATTTGGAAAGTTCCTCCCCCTCCCCCCTTTAAGTGCAAAAAACAGTCAGAGCCATTTTTTTAAGATAGACCTTCCAAACTTTATATATATCAAGTAAGGCCCAATATCTATATATTCTGAAAAGATCACTAAGATCGGACAATAAACACCGAAGTTATATACGAATCAATTTTGCTTGTGGGAGAGAGGGGGGTCTTGCATTGTCAGTTATAGCGCGCGGCCGCATGCCATGCGTTTGTGTGTATGTTGGTGTGTGTGTATGTGTGAGTGTGTGTGTATGTAATGAAAAACAAACGAAATCAAGTGAACATGGTATTTTGTAGTCGGGGCACTCGACTGCAGCTCCCTTACTTGTTTAACTTATTTCTGCTTCATTTAAGCAACTTGTTGCCTGATATTTTCTTTCTCACCACAATGTGCGGACGAAATGAAAAGCGAGCTCCGAACTTTTGGTCTATTTAATGAGTCAAAATCGCAAAAATTCGGAGGAAATGAAATCTTTCCACCTCTATCCGTTGACAGGAACACGGCCATTACAGATAGACGGCAATTGCTTGGATAAATCTTAAGCAGATGTGTCGTTCAACACTGCAACACTTAAGTTTCCGTACATAGCGCCACAGGTTTGATGATTTGGGACAACCGTTCATTTCATCGCCAGCAGCCAATCTTGGTGTGACTGGCAATGTTTGATTGAAGAAGCCAGCATCTGAGAAAAATCCTCAATTGCCTTCATTAATGTAAACTTACCCTCAATCAAGTTCTTAGTGAAGTTCCCATTTTCCATTATATGCTCCTCGAGGAACCTAATGGTGTCTGGCAAGTTGCTAACCTCTTGTGTTTCTTGGTTGAAAAGCTCAGTTTTGGATGTAAACGGATCTACAGCCTCAACGAGGCCCGACAGAGGTGTAGTTGCAGGTGACACCAGCAGCTGTCCACTCTCATCGTTAAAATCCTTGTCGTTAAGCTCTTCCTTATTCTCGTTCCTTTCCTTCGACTCGAACGAACAAGGAAAAGGACGAGGATAAGGAAGAGCTCAGGGACAAGGAAATTAACGATGAGAGTGGACAGCTGGTGGTGGTGCAATTACTTCTCCGTCGGGCCTCGTTGAGGCTGTAGATCCGTTTACATCCAAAACTTTTCAACCAGGAAACACAAGAGGTTAGCAATTTATCAGACACCAAGAGGTTCCTAGAGGAGCAGATTATGGAAAATGACAACTTAACTAAGAACTTGATTGAGGATAAGTTTACATTAATGAAGGCAATTGACGATTTTTCTCAGATGCTGGCTTCTTCAATCAAACATTGCCAGTCACTCTAAGATTGGCTGCTGGCGATGAAATGTAAAGCTATGTAAAGAAACTTTAGTGTTGCATTGTTGAACGATACATCTGCTTAAGATTTATCCAAGCAATTGCTGTCGATCTGTAATGGCCGTGTTCCTGTCAACGAATAGAGGTGGAACGACTTCATTTCCTCCGAATTTGTGCGATTTGGACTCATTAAATTAACAAAATATGGACATGGCATTTTGAATGGTAACCAACCTCAAGAAGGGGATGAGGTTGAAAAAGTGGAGGAGGAGGCCTGCTACCGCTTTAAATTTTAGCCGAACTGTCCTCCTCCGATGATGCGGTAGTAATTGAGCCCGAAGTGCAATCAATTAATTTATCCTCCACAATACCAGAAGAAAACTTGTCAAGTTCGAAGCACACTGTTCACAACAGTCCGCACAGGGTGGAAATGGCCAAGGAAAATGGAATGATAAATCAAGCAAACATAAGTTAAAACAAAATTAATAAATAAATTCGAAAGAAAAAGTACCCTGGGCCAGCTAACAGCCCTCACTCCATAACGAAAGTGCGAGAACCAGTTGGGAATTTTCAAGACCGATTCGTGTTGAAATAATTTGTATTATCTACTGCATACTTTGGGGGAATTGCATCGCTTTAAATTTTTTTACACGCGTTTGCTAGATTTATAGGTATTATAAATGACGCATGTGAAACAAAAGTTTTTGTTTGTGGTAGCTGATGATAGCTACCATTTTTAGTTCCTGACAGCTTTTCCTAGGTTCCATGTATCAAGGTTTAGCTACGGCGTATTTTTGATAGATGTTGGTTGAGTGGTTACTTTATTTATTTTTTTTTTCTTCTTATTGTTCAGTTCTCTTTTTATACCCTGTTCCCATTGAAAATGGGAAAAGGGGGATCATGAAGTTGTGCAACAGGTAGAAGGAAGCATTTGCAACCCTATAAATTATATATATTCTCGATCACCATCAACAGCCGAGACGATTTAGCCATGTCCGTCCGTCAGTCCGTGTGAACGCGTCGATCTCAGAGACTATAAGAGATAGAGCCAAAAATGTTTGCTTGTAGGTAGGTGTATACCCGATTTAAATCTAGTTTTTTTCAGATTTGGAAAATGCCTCCACCTCCCCCCTCTTAGCGCAAAAAACTGTCAGAGGCTCAATTTTCAAAATAACCCTTCTAATCTATATATATCAAGTAAGGCCCAATATCTATCTATTCTGAAAAGATGGATAAGATCGGACAAAAAACACCGAAGTTATATACGAACCAATTTAGCTTGTGGGAAAGAGGGGGGCCTTGCATTGTCAGTTACCGCGTTTGCGCGTGCGTGTGTGTGTATGTAGAGTGTGTGTGTGTATGTGTGAGTGTGTGTATATGTGTATGAAAACACAAAAAGTCAAGGGAACAGGGTATTTTGTAGTCGGGGCACTCGACTACAGCTCCCTTACTTGTTTTCATATGAGCTTTGGCAGGAATTTTTGGGTTTTGCGTTGCTGGATACACGGCTGAACTCTTGCCAACTCGGAATATGCCGAGATTCCACATCTCTTAGTAGCTACTATGTGTCAGATAACCTAACACTTTACTCTATGTAAAGTAAAATTAGTTTGTCAAGATGACACAGCCCCAAAGGGCCAAAGCCGAGCCTCTCTCAATCTCTTGGCTTGTGCGCTTCTAATTTTAGCACAAGAGAAAGGGACCTATAGTTTTACGGCGAATCCGAACGGCAATTTTTGAGAAGCTTTTCATGGCTTTTATTGCAATGCTGGCGCCAACAGCAAAGAGGTGTGAGGAAAAAACCTTTTCATTAGATGTTCCGAGGCGGGATCGAACCGACAACCTCATGCACAGCGGTCGCGCACTCTAGCCGCTGAGCCACCTGGCCACTCTATGTATGTTAGATAATATTTATGACAGATAGTGCTATGTGGGAGATGTATAATCTGGTCCTATAGCCTATTTCCACTGTAGCAAACATGTACCTATTTTCACATTTTATCACATATCCAAAACTATGTAACATTTTTTCCAAAGAGAAAAAAATGTACATATTTAATATTGATGTCACAACAAAATCAACCCTGATTTAAAATTAATTTGAATTGATGTTTGAAGGAAAGCGCGAGTTCCACAATATTATATTAAATATTAATAAATTGGATTTCTGATGGGTCCAAAACGTAAGTCAGTGTCTTGGAAGGACTACCCATTTACTTGGAAGGATGGTTGCCCAATTAATTGAATGGAAAGACGTTCGCAAAAAATTTGACATATAACGCGCAAAATACAACTAAATACAAGATAAGTAGGGATTTTTTATACAGGTCTGAACTAACAACGCAAGGGGTTTCAGATGGTGCTCTATCAAAATGGGAATGGGAATTCAGAGTGCCTGAAGAAACGCAAACTGGACCAGGCCGAGATGACATTTGTTAAGGCTATGGTGGCTGTAAAGGCTATGGTGGCTGCCACAAAAGAGCCGAAAGAGGTACTTGACCGACAAGCGACTGCTCGCTTGAAGATTACGGATCGCATGGAGAATACCAATATAAAATTTTGTTCTAATATCTTCATACTATAAAATAAAATGATAAGTAAAACATAGAAGCTAGTATATTGTTTTTTAATTTATTGTTGAGCCTTTAGGAATTTTTTCTTTAATTTTATTGGGCAAACACAAATCAAAGGTGAAATTTTCTCGTGAAGGAATATCAGACTTGTAATTCTTGTGTCAATTTTATTTGAGCAAGTATTTAAGCAATAATTATAAAAAAATGTCTCATACTTTATGCAACTGCATTTATTGTTTTCAGCTCCATAGAACTTAGTGCAAAGATGTAATGCATATAACTCAAATTTGAATAGTCAGCTGCCATTCACATGCTTACGAAACTGTAAAATATGTACGTATCATATGGAAACGCTCAAAAAAAATATGTACATATCGAAATATGTGATCATAGTGGAAATAGGCTATTAGTCGAATAAAGTACAATCCAAGGAGATTTAACTTCCAAGGTGACGTATTCCGTAGTAGTGAGGTGCCTTAATTTTTTCATCTCGCTCTCTTGGCTCAGTTGACAGCCTTCCTGAGAGTCAGAGCTCATAATGCCGTATATATATTTCAGATAATACTACTACTCTATTTCCCATAATGAAGTTCAAATCAGCAAACAAGTAACCAACCACATTTTGGCACTCACTACATCACGAAACTAATTATCTTTTTCAGTAATATTTGTGAGCTGGCTTTCAATTGAAAACTCATTTAAATCAATTGTTTCTACTTATTTAACAACACAGTAACTATAAATTTGATACATTTCGCCACTTCCAACAATAAATTACATTTAATATTTAAATCGACAGGCGATACACAAAGAGTAAGAATTAATTAATGAGCTTACATTTGCATTTTGGTTTATAATTAATATCGAATCTCATTGCGGTGGTTAACTAATTGAACCAAGCGCAGCTGCCTAATTAAATTTGCAAGTGAAACAAAAAAAAAATATGTATCAAAAGAGAACTCTTTACTTGTTTGGCCAATTAAATGTTAAATCAATATTGTTAAGTGGGCATACACACATTCGCACATTTGGGCATTTTAATTTAAATAATCCATGAATATACAAAATGACAACTGTGGACACAAAGCCCTCATTCATTTTGTGGCATTTTGTTTGAAAGGGAATATTGCATGAGCCCTCGCCTATCAGCAACAAATTCATTACTTTTTAATAGTGGAAAAACTATTGCGATGTGTGTGGTTAAAGCTGATTGGATGGTAGAGAGTGGACGTGGTTTTTCTGTTACTTTGTGTTCATTGATGATTTGACCAAACAGGTTTCAATTTTAACTATACGATTGTACAAACTAAGCGATTTGTGGCATTGAAACAGATCAAAACTGTAATGAAAAACTAACGAAATTGTCAGTGAAAAAGATAGAAAACAGGTTTATGTTCAGCACACGGAAATCATCTAGAATCATTAATTTTGCTGCCTTTACCTTAAAAAACTAACAGTGTCCATAATTTCTGAGCTATTTCCTAGAATTTCCATTCTATTTTCTACAAATCTCAATTCCCACTTCATTCCACCTACTCAAACAAAGCTTGAATCCAAAAGTGGCTACTTTTGGCATCCGCAAATAATCTCCCCGGGCAGATTTCACTTTAATGCACAGGCCTCAACCGATTAGGACTCGGTACACTTGAACCAGCGCAACTATCCATCAGGCAGAGCCCTTAATTTTGTATGTAAATGTATACGCATGTATTTATATTTTTATTCTTTTTTCCTTTTCAGGTCAGCAATTTGGGGTATGGGTAACGGGATATGCACACACTCGGGCACACACACACACACACAGGCATAATAAAATAATCGATGCTTTTAAAATTTGCATAAGTTTTGGATACCACAGATGCTACACTCAACTCAACCTCGCAATTTCCATTTCCCATTCAACACATCCATATTGCGCATTCGCCACGTTGAACCTGAGCCAAGACCCTAGACCCAAAGACGGCGGCAAGTTCGTGGGCGTTCGATTTAATTGTGGGAATTCTGCGTCTGGATAATGGATGTCGTGGCTGAAAAGCGGAATTTTAAATGAAAACCTCCAAAGTAAATAGATTTTCATTAACATGTATTGGTCAGGGGCTTCGATTGGAAATGGCCTTGCCGGCTCCGGCAATCGTGGGAATTCTGTCTTTAAGCTACACCTCCACCCATGAGGCTATGTAGGGACCTTTATGTACAATCACTTGCCAGCCAAACTTGTGTACTTTTTAGATTTTAACTTTCATTAACGTTGACGGTTCGCTGGTGGCAAGTTAACTCGGTTTTCGTTGCGGTTCTTTAACTAAAAATTGAATTGGACATCTCATTTTGAATGGAAAGTCTCTTTAATTCAGTGGAAGATGTTTGATCATTTTGCTAAGTGCTGAACAAATAATTGAATTACGTTTAAAATAATCAACTTGCACTAAAATTTCTATTTAAGTTTTATTGAAAGGTTAAAAAGGTAAATGAAAATCAAGATAAAAGGGTCGTTTGGCTTTTCTGTTGTTGTTTTTTACAAAATCTTTTATTGTCTGTATTTTAATTCATACTTTAAGTATGCTCTGACATTTTGTCATGGTAAACATAAACATTCTGCAAATATAAAATCCAAAGACTAAGAAAAAAAAAAAAAACTATAATTATTTAAAAAACACAGATATTTTGAAGCCTGTCGACTCCGTAGGATTATTAAAACCACCGGATCGGTTCATTACATTGTTTTTGAAACGAACTGAACGGCGGTCGCCCTTCATTCCGCCAGATTTCAAACCATAAAGCCTGTACTCTAGGTACACAATTTGCCCTGAAATTTGCGCGGAAAGATAATATTTCAAAACTTTAGAAGGTAAGGCAGTCTGCAAAACGTTTAAAATTCTTATTTATGTTCTTGGATCACGCCTAATCTCACCCTATATCAACTCTTAAAGGCAATCCTTGAGTATATCATCGCGACTTGCCTTTAAATTCGAACTTTTTTCGCAAATCAGAAATGATGTCAAAAACTTATTTCTGTTTAAGGATCGCTTTAAATTCCATCGAATCTCAAGACTTTAAGCCCGCTCTAAAGTCTATCATTCAGAAAGTTTCCATAAATCTATTCGGAAAGCTATACTTGGACTCTTAAAAGTGATGAAGTTTTAAAAAACCATTCAATTAAATGTCCTATACACCTAGACTATATGCTTTGCTAGACTGTATGCTTTGCTATAGACAGTTGGGCAAATGTGCCAAGACGCGTTTTGTTTTCAGGACTTAACGCCCATTTGAGAATTTAAATTCAGTGTCAGTGCTCTGCTTGACGTGAACATATATATTAGGGGTGTTCGATTTGTATGGGAGGAAAAAACCAACAAAGCGAATAGCAAAATCGGAAACTAGGGTCAATTCTAAAAAGCTTTCACCAAGAAACCAAGGGTCTAAAATGAATTCTTCTTCTTCTTATTTGGCCCGATATTTCAATCACAACCGTTTGACGGTCTCGGCCGCTGCAATTAATGGCCGCCACTCGTCTCTGTCTTGTGCGAGCTGCCTCCAGTTGGTCAGTTCAAGTGCCTCAATGTCTTTCAAAACCTGATTTTCCCATCTTAGTTTCGGGCGTCCTACCCTTGGTCACTTTTTTTGCTGGAGCTTCTTCATCCATACGAATAACATGTCCAATCCAGCGCAGTCGCTGTTTTTTATGCGATTAACTCATACAGTTCGTGGTTCATACGGTTGCGGACTCACCGCCATTATCAATAAATATGGTATTTGCAAGTAGCATTGCATCTTTGTAAAAGATGGTGCCCGATCTGTTAGTATTTGGGCACTGGCGCAGTATATACTCCATCTGCAGATTAAACAAGTTACACGATACGGTGTCACAGTGCCAAAAACCTCATTTGGTATCAAATGGTTTGGAGAGATTCTTTCCTATTTTGACGGAGCTTTGTGTGCTTCTCAACGTCATCATGCAAAGTCGAACGTACTTCGCTGGTATACCAAAAGTAGACAGGGCCTCAAAAAAACTCGGAATTTATCGGTGTGTCGAAAGCGTCCTTATAATCAACAAAAAGATGGCAGGTGTTGATTTTTGTCTCATGGGGTTTCTTCAATATATGTCTCAATGGCAGAAGTTCAGCAGAAAAAGTTGATCCCTGATCAATTATACATTTTCCATGATCTTCCTGCTCATGATAGCCAATTTGACGTATTATGATAGATGAGCATTTATCGAAGTGATACTGCTACCACCAGCAGCAATTGTATGTAAATTGTAGCGAATCGATAGCGTTTCATATTGCGCACTGGTCGATGAATAACAAAAGGCAACAAAATAAGACTTTTTCCAGTGACAGGTTCCATCACACTCAGAAAAAAACGGCTGCCAGCGTTCTAAATGAAACTGGATTGAATTTAACCCGTTTTGTACTTAAAATTTCAAGCATGATTCGTTATTAGGTTTACCTTACTTGAGAACGAAACATACTAAAATCGAAAAACAAGTGATATTATTATTGAAATGAGAACAAATGTTATTAAATCAAGAACATTTTGTACTTACAGGAAGTTCATGTAAAAAAATATTCTAGATTGAGTACAAAATTGCAAATGCGAGTTGCCGGACGGCTAAAATTCTACTTATATTGCCTTCAAGTATTCCTCAATTTATTTCTGGCATTTTACATAAATATGACCGCTTGTAATTCTCAAGTTGGAATTCCCAGCCTTGGGAATAAAAATGGGGTAACTGAAACTCGCCGTCCCAATATGTTTTTAGTCAAAGGCAAAGTGCTCTTTAATTAATTTTAATACGAAAAGGCATAGTAAAATCAAATATGAATGGTTTAGATTTTACTAAGCGTTTTTCCCTGAGTGTATGAAAACAAGGGAACAGTGTAGGTTAAAGTCGGGGAATTCGACTACTGCTCTCTTTCTTCTTTAAAGTACTTTTGTTGCCTTAGCACCTAGAAAACAAGAGAAGGAGCTGAAGTCGAGTGCCTCGACTCAAAAATACCCTGTTCCCTGTATTATAAGTGTGTTTGCCAGCTGACCAAGCTGTACCACCAAAGAGCAAAACAGTTTCATACATAACTTCGGTGTTTTTGGCCCGTACTTAATGATCTTCCCAGAATAGATAGATATACGGCCTTTCTTAATATATTTTAAGTCACGAGGCTCTAACTTTAAAGTTATGTCTTTCACAGTTTTTTGCGGTTGAATGGTGGAGGGGTAAAATTGTTTCAAACCTGTAACAAAATTTATCTGGGTATACTATACACCTAACTTCGCGTTCATACAGACAGACGACCATGCAAAGCTGATCCGAAAGTGGCAAAAGAAAATAATTCGATTCGGCTTATGTGATCGATCATTTTAATGATGTATCAACTACCTTTCCATTTCCCTAATCCATAAATCGTGGCTTAAGCCTTACCAGAAATAGCTTTAGTCTTACTTCCCGAGCGGTTCGAATGGCGTATACAAATTAACCGGTACGGCAATATCGACCTAAGAACTTGATAAATAAATCGTTTTTCAATTGCCAAAAACATTTAATACTGTCAATTTTCATTCCAATTGCCATTTATTTGAGTCTTCAGTAAATGCTTAAATCATATTTTATCATTTAAACTTGTCGTAGCTCTTTAAGCCTCTACCGACCTCCGCCCTCTGTGAAATTATTTGACATAGTTGCTAATTCACTTCGTTGAGATTAAAGCTTAATTTACCCTCACTGACAGATGACAACACCAATGCAGCCAGGTAAATACACCGGCCTGGTGGCCGACTTGATGCCCAATATACGGGCCATGAAGTACTCGGGGCTGTTCATGCATAACTTCACGGGTGGCAGCTCCTTCATCAAGAAGATCTATTCATCGGTGCATTTGGTGTTACTGCTGGTGCAGTTTGCATTTATACTCGTTAACATGGCACTAAATGCGGAGGAGGTCAACGAGTTGTCAGGGAACACAATTACCACATTGTTCTTTGCCCATTGCATTACCAAGTTTATCTATTTGGCTGTCAATCAGAAGAACTTTTACAGGTAAGCATCAGATGGCGGGTATTTGCTCCTC
This sequence comes from Lordiphosa collinella, assembly GCA_018904265.1. Classification (NCBI taxonomy): domain Eukaryota; kingdom Metazoa; phylum Arthropoda; class Insecta; order Diptera; family Drosophilidae; genus Lordiphosa; species Lordiphosa collinella. The sequence goes on along the minus strand of JAEIFV010000580.1, from coordinate 182,904 downwards.
CTTACATTTCCATTTTTGGGTAGAACTCTTAATATTTGGAACCAGGTGAACGCACATCCCTTGTTCGCCGAATCCGATGCTCGATATCATTCGATTGCATTGGCCAAAATGAGAAAACTCTTCTTTCTGGTCATGCTTACCACCGTCGCCTCGGCCATAGCTTGGACCACAATCACCTTCTTTGGAGATAGCGTTAAAATGGTCGTCGACAAGGACACAAATTCGAGCATGCCCGTGGTGATACCCCGGCTGCCCATCAAATCGTTTTATCCCTGGGATGCCAGCAAGGGCATGTTCTATACGATTAGCTTTGCCTTGCAGGTCTACTATGTTCTGTTCTCCATGATCCATTCGAACCTGTGCGATGTCTTGTTCTGCTCCTGGTTGATCTTTGCCTGCGAACAGCTGCAACATCTCAAGGGCATCATGAAACCTCTGATGGAGCTCTCCGCCTCGCTGGACACCTACCGACCCAATTCGGCTGCCCTCTTCAGATCCCTGTCGGCCCAATCCAAGTCGGAGCTAATACGCAACGAGGGTGAGCACATGAAGTGCATGCAAAACTAATTGCTTTGTACTAGCTAAGAATCTTTTTTAATTGCAGAGAAGGATCCAGGTGCTGACATGGACTTGACTGGCATCTACAGCACTAAAGCCGATTGGGGCGCCCAGTTTCGAGCACCCTCCACGCTGCAGTCCTTCAATGGGGGAAATGGCGGCAATGGGGTGATTGGCGCTAATCCCAATGGGCTGACCAAAAAACAGGAGATGATGGTGCGCAGTGCCATCAAGTATTGGGTGGAGAGGCACAAGCACGTGGTGCGGTGAGTGCAAGTCAGATAATTTAAATCCAAATTGTAATGGAGGGCATCAACAAGGATTGCGGGGATTGTACTTGGGTAAAGAGGTTGCTTCTGGTTGCAGGGCAGACGCGGGTATATGGGAATAAGAAAATGCAAGAGTATTGTGATATAATCGAATGATTTGAACAGCCCTGAAAGTTTTCCTTAGTCTCTAGGTTTGTGTGCCTTTTCAATTTTCGTCCAAAAGAAGGAACTCTGTTCAGATTAGCTCAGAAAAGTTATTAGTAATCGTCATCTTTCTTAAAACTTAAACAACTTATAATTGCTAAGTACAGCAGGGGCCGTAATATAATTATAATAACATAGGCTCAATGTCAATTTTTGGTGTACTGGTGGACATTTAGCAGCTAAGCTCAAACAGTGCTAAGTTCTTAAAAACATCAGTTTAAGACTTAGTTTCAATAGCGATTCTTATGCATGTGACTGCTTTTTCACGACTGCTGGTGACTTCTGTGGAGTCAGCGATCCTTACATAAGCCGTGCACGAAATCAAGTGTCCCCCGCTATTTCTTTTGATTCATCCCAAGTAATTTGAATCAACTTTTTGCAAAAAAATTACCAGCAACAAAAATACCTAATTTGTTGACATTATCTGGTCACCCTATTGCAGCGATAGGAAGTTATCGATAACAGGTGGAACTGCTGTTGATCTTGGGAAATAAATTTGAACGACGGTTGGCTAACCGGAACCTGTGAGAAATTGGGACCAAGTCAATCAGTGTAGAAGTGACTTTACACCCTGCAGTTCAACGCCCCAGTACTGAACTAATCAGAACTGAGATGTGCAAATTTCTCTTATTTATTCATGATTTCATTACTGTTTTCAGAATCGTACCGCACCTCATACGATCTTCCTTATTTTTCTAATTGCTTCTATTATAATCAGAGGCTCAAATCGAAAATTGGTCCAAGGCGAAACATCAGTTGTCTAATATTTTTTGAGGGATGCAAGCCGGTGTTGAACCGAACGGAGCCGAACCAAACCGTAACCGAACCGCTAATTACAGCTGAAAAACCGAACCGCAAACCGAACCGACGTCCCTTCTAAAATGCTGAACCGAACGGAAAACCACAAAGCAAAATGATTCGGTTCGGTTTAGATCACAGACGAGTTTGCCCACCGACCTCCTAATAAGCCTGTCATCGGATTACATTCCTTCTTTTCCATTTTCCATTTCTTTTACAAGATTAAATTCTCATTATTCTGTCGTGTTTCTTCACCTCAATCCAACTTTAGAAGCCAGCATATCCGACAATTCAAATGTTCTCAAGGATTCAATTTAGAATTTTGTTTTAAAGTTCGAGAAAAAGACACTTAAGGTGAGCTTTGACATTTTAAAACGCGCTTTAATATGAAACAGCTTTTCCTGACAAAATAAACGACAATAGAGTAGGTTTAAACGAAAACCAGAGGCTTAATACCTCTAAAATCCAATCCAAAACTATTACTTTATAACGCGTTTTAGCCGAACGGACCGAACTTTATGTTACATCAATAATTAAGGGCGATCCTTAGACAAACATAAGTTTTTATTATCATTTTCAACTTGCCGCAACTTCAAAAGTCCAAAAATATGACTCTTCGAGCTGCTATATACTCAAAGAGGTGTTAAAAGAAATCAAATATAGTGAAAAAAAGCGATCTAACAACAAAGGAATTTTTTTGAAATTTTTCCAAAGTTTACAAAAATACCTCTCCGCGCAGATTTAGGGCTAAGCCGGGATTTAAGGCTTGAGACTCGGCGAAATTATGGACGATCCTTGAACAGAAATGCTATTTTGGACACTTTTTGGACAGCCTCTCTTTGAAAGTTCGGATAAAATAACTTTCCGGACAGATTTAAGCTAAATTCGGTACGTTATCCTTAAGTATAGGCTTTAGGAGTTGAGATTCGGCAGAATTAAGATTTAACAGAATTTCGGCTGATCCAAGAATATTAATTGCGTTCTTGGCATTTTTGGTATTGCCTTACCTTCGAAAGATCGGAATTTCATTAACTATATTATAAATCTAAACTGAACCACTGAACCGAACCGAAACCGCTGTTCAATTGTCTTAAAAAACCATGTAATAATATTTTGGAACCACTGAACCGAACCAGTCCTTATTTGATCGGTTGAACCTGTTTTTTTTGGTTATATTTTTCGGCAATATTTTGTTCCAGCTCTTTGAATGCTTTAATGAAAGATGGGGGTATTGAAAGATGGGGGGACTGGGACTCGAATTCGCAATCTCGAAACCCTCAGCAAAGTCGCCAAGCAATGTGGGAGCGAGAGAAGCTCTCAACGGCCGCACACTTCCCTCGCCATCAAGTTCGAAGTCGAGAACGATTGTGTTCTCGGATTTGAGAAGATTTATTCTTAAAAAACCAAGAAGAAAAATACTGAATCCCAAAAGAATTCGTTCTCGCCGATTCGTTCTTCATTTCAGAGGGTGATATTCTTATATCTCCGCTGTTTATTATCCGATCTTTATGAAAATTTAAGAGATATTCGAGGGTGTCCCAGAAATCTTTAGAGATTTTCGTACAAGCGGTTTCATTTCGAACTACAACTGATTGCTTTTACATGTGAAGTATCTCCAAAATGCAAGGCTACTAGATTAGATGACAAAAGCTGAGAAGATTTGAGAGAGAGATTTGCTTAGCGCCAAGTAGTTTTAAAGCGTACGGTTTTCCTTCCCTATAATCTAGTTGGTAGGACGACATTATTCTAGACACCCTACATATAAACTCTTCCTAGTATAATTCAAAAGCCAATCGTTTATTCGAAAATCTCTAGAGATTTCTGGGACACCCCCTATTAATATTGGCTAACTATATCTGTATGTTACACCTAAAAATGACAGCAATTAAGTGCCCTCCAAATCCAAATTAAAAAGATTTCTAAATTCATTCAAAGTTGAAACTCACCTTTTCATGATTTTTGTTCTCTTAGTATTTTACCAACCTTTCAGAGAAACCGCCCGCAGCGCCGTCAACTTTTTACTCAAAAATGAATCAGCTGATCGTTCTCTGAGTTATTTGTTGACAATGTCCGTCGCCCTCTAACCACCGCGTTTTCCTATGTCAGAATAACTTTGAGTATTTTGCTATCTCGTTTATGCTCTGCTCATTTCGCAAAATCATTTCATGAAATGGGTTCGAAAGTGCGTGCATAAACACTATGCACACGAAAGTGGACTAAGAATTCGCCGTCAATTCATGAAATGCCAAGAGGCAGAAACCATGTTTTGCAGTCGGACACCCTAATCACTTAGCGGAATGAAATGCTCTTAAAAACGTATTCTTCACCTACCGAAGATACGCAAATCGAAGTCAAAATTCGAAAAAACAAACTAACGAATCTAATATGGCGGAAAATTTCTTCAGAAACGTATTTGAAACTGTAATCGGGGGCTTTCCATTCCAAACCATCGTGGCCAGACCTGATGGGCCAATCTTCAGTCGCCGTATCGAAGGCACAAAAACTTCTGTTCGGCAATACCAGTTTGGCACACCCAACACCCTCTTTTCTGGACTTTGTGGTACCTCACAAGAATCATCATCGAGACTAAAGTCGCAGCTAGATGCAGCTAATTTTTGGATATGTTTTGAAGAAGTGTCTAAACAACAATTTCTGTTTTGTGTGAGAGTGGGATTTGATAGGAGTTTTGTCTTATGGCTTTTTCTAACACGACGTTACAGAATGTGATCAAGAAAAAGCCTCTACTTTTATTAATTTCTCACAATTTCATGAATTGTTAATAATAGTTTTGAGCTATACATTCCAATTCTACCTACTTTATGGAATTGTCTCCATTTTGTAAAATCCAAATCGGTTAACTTTTCGCGATTCTATACGCTTCTGAACGAAGTGTTATTTGTTATTTGCTCGACGAGTAAACGATGAGGCACGCTCAACGCTCACGAAGCAATCCTTATACGGATTGAGTACAGTTGGAATATCGAGCTCAATTTAATACTAGGGAAACTTACACCAATATCGGGCCTTTTTGATTTGATCCTACTCAGAGATCAAGCCGAGTCCGGACATCAAGCTAACATTAATACCGTGTGTATTTGAATTAAGCCTATATCGAAGTAAAGTCAAGCTCTCCAGACCTAAAGGGGGTCAAATCAAGAATACCGGAGTTAAAAACGGGACTCAAATCAATCCTCCTCGTACTTGGATTGAGAAAAGCGTTAGAGTTTGTTGTAATCAGAGCAGAGGACACGAAACGGATCATGCAAGGTAGATAAGGGAAAAAAGTTACGGGACAATCTTCAAGGAACATTGAGATTAATTTGGCTAACCAACTCCGATGAGTCAATTTCGCCATTAATAAGTCTATGTATGAAGATTACACCAAGCATAACTCTACGGTTAAATAAGGAAAGTCTACTAGAGTAAGATGGTAAGCGGACTTCAGGATTCCAGTTCAAACCACGAAGAGCTAACAATAAGAATTTCTTTTACACAGATTCTATTCTATCTTGATGGGTCGAGTATTGACAAGAGACAAGAGAAGTGTAAAGAATCTTGGTAGTGTAAGGATCGTCAAATTATTTCGACGGCCGCTTAATAAACACAGTAGCAGTTACATGAGAGTTAAATTTAAGTTGATGGTCAAGAACTACCCCAAGATCATTTACTTCATTAAGGTGCTGCAATGCCACATTATCAAGCATGTAAGTGACTAATTGTGGTAAGCTTCTGTAAAATATTATAACCTTACTCTTCAAACGGTTAAGGTTTAGAAGATTATCTTGACACCATGGGTGAAATGCTTCCAGGTCAGCTTGCAAATTATAGCAGGAAATCGTATTATTATATGTTAAACAAATTTTTACATCATCGGCGTACAAAAGCACCCGAGAGTGAGCCAAGACTGAAGGAAGATCATTGATAAAAATGGTAAAAAGCAGTGGACCCAAGTGACTACCTTGGGGAACTCCAGAAGTAACCTGAATGCACTTAGAATATGAATTACGAAATATAACTTTTTGGGTTCTAGAACTTAGGTAATCAGAAATCCAACTGAGAAGCTTAACTATTTGGAAAGCCGATTAAACTCAGTTTGTGAAGCAGTAAGGAGTGATTAACACAATCAAAAGCTTTACTAAAATCAGTATAAATGACGTCAGTCTGCATCTTACCTATGAACCCTTTGACCACTGAAGATGTGAATCCTAAAAGGTTAGTGGTAGTAGATCTACGCTTCACAAATCCATGTTGGAAGGGTGCGATAATGGAACTACATAAATGTTGCAGTTGAAATAATTTATTAATAGGCTTACAAAATGCTCCGGAGTCAAGTCCAGCAGGCCTCCATCAGGGCGCGGTGTATACACGGGTTTGACAGAGCTAAGGCTGCCTTATAAGAAACAACTTTTTAACCGATTACAAAAATTGCAGTTAAAAGCTATTGGCATTCGTTCCGCAGATTGGAAGAAACTTTGGGTAAAATTTGGGCCTAATGTTAGCCCCTCAAAACAGTATGACTAGGCTCCATCGACCCAGCTTGTTCCCCCGATCACCCTTTGTGGGTTGAAGAATGTACATACCTATTCGCAAGTGCATAAGCACAGTCACCCCATAAAATTTAAGCATCATATTAACATTTACCACACAAATTTGTTTAATTGCAGCATGCACTTTTCCATAGATAAAGGGTATAAAACGAACTCATCCTCAGCAAAAATGTCATCTATTTTGTTGATTAAATTCTCAATGGCATTCTTGGTAGTTGTGTATGAACTTGTACTTCATGCCACCTGCATCTCCTTGACTATGGAGTCCAGGCCATTGTTTGTTTTGGCCAAGCAATTGGTTTAGTAGTTATTTGCTTGCAGCATTGTTGATCAACTTATTGACTTTTGAATTGCCGTCTCTTCCCCCACTCCTCCACAAACCAGCTTGGTGGCTGCCATTGGTGATACCTATGGGGCTGCCCTTCTGCTCCACATGTTGACGTCAACCATCAAGCTGACGCTGTTGGCCTACCAGGCCACAAAAATCACTGGGGTGAACGTCTACGCCTTTACGGTTATTGGATATTTGGGCTATGCTCTGGCTCAGGTGTTTCACTTTTGCATCTTTGGCAATCGTCTGATTGAGGAGGTGAGTACAGCAACAAATATAAGTGTAAGAGTGAAATAACGATTGCAATCTCGCTTAGAGCTCATCTGTCATGGAGGCCGCCTACTCCTGCCATTGGTACGATGGCTCCGAGGAGGCAAAAACTTTCGTTCAGATCGTTTGTCAGCAGTGCCAGAAGGCCATGAGCATATCGGGTGCGAAATTCTTTACCGTCTCGCTGGATTTGTTTGCCTCGGTATGTTGATGTGGGGGGCAATGTGTTCTATTTTATTTAGTGGCCATTGATAAGTGCAAACTAACAAAAAAAAAAAAAACGCTTGCAGGTTCTGGGCGCTGTGGTTACCTACTTCATGGTGCTGGTGCAGCTCAAGTGAGCCAGGGAATTTCAAAAATGTTGTATGCCAAGGAACTGTCGTCGTGCTGGTCTCAGACGTTTATTAACCACAAATAGCAGAGCAAATTATATATATTTTATATTAACTATCAACTGAACTTTATGTTTGAACACACCTGGCTTGAATCTATTTTACACTTGATACAATTTTAATTTATATAGTGCAAGTTGCTAAATAAATGTGTAGTGAAATGAAGAAAGGTGGTGGTGATTGGTCGGGTATATACGGACGAAGCATTTGACAAACAGCAACGATCCACGGAACCTTCCATAGCCCTGTCCAGCTTCGACGACAAGAAGATCAACTCATCGTCGAAACAACAGTATTGACCATCGAATCATGCCAACCTGCACCGCTGGAACTGCAAGTAACCGGCCACAGTCTCGAGACACTCTTTGTTTTGCAACTGCTGCGACTGAGGCAACTACAAGTTCTCGAACTCGGCAACAAAGCCCTCAGTCGAGGCACCATCTATTCAGGTTCAGTCGTGTCTCCAACGCACACTTCTGTGAACCTGAACAACAAAGTCCTCAACCGAGGCACAACAAAGTCCTCAACCGAAGGCAACACAAGACAGAGGCAAAAACTTAACCGAGAGGCAACACGAATGACCAGAGGCAAAACTACCAGCTACAAACCAACACCTCTCGAGACGCTCTTTGTTTGGAAATTGCTGCCAGCCGAAGTCCTCCTACATGTTCTCAAACTCAGCAAAAATGCCCTCATCATCGATTCTGGTTCAGTTGTGTCTACTACGCGCACGTCTGTGAACCTGAACAACAGGAACCTCAACCGAGGCACCACAAAGCTCTCGACGAGAGGCAACTTCAACCTCAACTTAGGCTTCTCAACTGAGGCACCTTAAGGAGAGGCAATTTCATCTTGGCTTGAATGAACTTATCAATTCAGAATGGTCGGTGACTTTTCAATACAATGTGATCGTTGGGATCCATAAGAATCATACTTGATGATCACCCGGTTCTCAGAAGTTCACTGTCATTTATCACAACAATAATGGGACCTATCTCGCTGGACGAAGCGCTGTGTTCAGATCCAGCAAAACAGTCAAGGCACTTCCGGATGTGGGAGTAATGTTTCTGCTAATGCTATTTAACGCCATGACTCGATTACAATACTTCCCTTCCTTATGGTAGCATGCGGTAATCGTGATGGTTCCCAAGAACGGCAAGGATCCTACGAAGCCCGACCTTTACCGACCAATTAGTCTGCTACCAACCTTCTCCAAAATGTTTGAAAGAATACTATTTCTTTGTAGAATGTTGGCAGTCAGCTCGGTTGAAGATGCTTTACCAGACCACCAGTTCGGCTTTCGTAGAGGACACTGTGCGTCTCAGCAGGTTCATAGAATCTCTAAGCCAGCGATGTTCAAGAAGAGCGAGGCCAAAAAGTGAGTGTGTATTGGTGTGCGATATTAAAGCGACATAGCCCAGCTTTGAACTGCCCTCAATGACGGCTGGGCAGCGAATGAAGGCAAAGAGAGCTCTGCTTACGCTCATATGCCCGACTGCGGCATGCGCTCGGCTAGTGTGCGTGTAAATAGCCGATTGCGCTCGGCCCCTGGGGGCAATGGGTGAACATCGCTGCTCTAACCACATTTTAAAAGCTTTCGAGAACCGCCAATACTGCTCTGCCGTTTTTCTTGATATTCGGCAGGCGTTCGATCGCGTATGGCATGATGGCCTGCTTTTTAAGCTGAAGTCCCTTCTTCCTGCTGAACAATATCTGCTGCTTCGGTCTTTCCTGCTTGGGCGCCGCTTAATGGTTGAGCTCAGAGGCGAGCGATCAACCATCCGTCCCATTTTTGTGCGGGTATACCCTCTTCACCGCGGATCTGCCGTATCTAGTCTCTCCTCGCACCCTAATCGCCACTTACGCTGATGATACCGCTTTTCTGGCTTCCAGCAATAGCCGCAGTAGAGCATCAGCTAAGGTCCAGCAGTTTCTGGATGGCTTTGGTCTATGGAAAAACCGCTGAAACATAGCCCTAAATGGTTCAAAAAGCCGCACGTTTTCCCTGAGACCCAAGGTTCTAGAATCCCGCATCTGGACTCTTCTGTTAAATACCTTAGTGTGTCTCTGGATCGCTTGAACTGGAAGGCCCATGTGACTCGGGCAGCAGCTACTGTTTCAGGTAAGGCGAGGGAACTTGACTGGCTTCTCAAGCCTCGTAGCTGTCTTTCGTTGCGATGTAAAGTCCTTGTGTACAAGGCTATAATCATGCCTTCCTAGACATGGGGGATCCCGCTGTGGGGTACGGCATGCTCCACAACCCTTAAGAAACTGGAGTCTTCTATAAGCCGAGTCCTTCAGCGCATCACTGATGCTCCATTCTATGTGAGGCATTTAAATTATTACCGTGATCTGGACATTTTGCCATCAGATACCATGACCGTCTGGTGGCCCACTCCAATAGACTTGCTTCTGATCTGGCAACAAACAGGCTCAGAAGAAGACTTAACCGACGACATCCCTCCGATCTTTGGATCCATGGAAGGCGTCCCTCGGGTCGCCTCCTTAACTTAGCTTAAGTGTATTATCTTGGCGCCCCTCTTCTACATGTGGTTGCACGCTGCTGTTCTCAGCTGAACGACCCGTATTGTGGGGCTTGATATGCCTCAATCCCAGGCGTTTGCCGTGCTGTTTTAGTCCTGTATTAACTTTTACTCCTTATGAACTATTCGTCAATTCGCAAAAAAACCCTCAACACTTTCAACCTGTCGGCAAAAACAGTTCGGTTACGGACACAATGAAAACAGAGAGCGAAAGACAGTTTCAGTTTTGTTTTTGCTCAATTCTGTTGCGCTCAGAGCAAAGACTTTTTTTCGTTCCTGTTTCTCTCCTGTCTTTCACTGACACTTTTGCCGAGAGCAAACTTCCAAACTGTCTTTTGCGTATGTACGCGTGGCTGTATGCTTGTTTTTGTATAACAAGCGTCACAAATACAAACAGCCTACCAAACGCACAAGCCAAGAACAAAACAAAAAACACTTTTCTTATCATTTGCAGACAGTTGTTTTGTGAGCGCTCGCTCAAAACAGTTGCTATCGGAGGTTGTCGGATGACCGACTCCTTTTGCTCAACCGAAAACACAACAGAAAACACATGAGGTGCGAGAAAAAGTGTTCCGCCCATTGAGAGACCGCTTGTGCTGCGTTTGTTTCTGTTTCACTGGGGCGCATTGAAAAAAGTGTTAACTGTTTTTTGCGAGCTATGGTAAATAGATTAAGTTCTTTGAATCAAATATTTCCAGCTATATTAAAAAAAATTACTTATATAATAAACATTTTTAGCCAAACGGAGGCCACACACTTACAAAGGGAATGGCTGTCTTAGACTGTCTTTTTGGTGTTTTTGCGCGCAAGCTGCCTTTGGAATTCCCAAACAGTTTTGCCGTCGCAGGCATGGAGAGATTGCTGTTTGGACAGACATTTCAGGCTCAAGATCGCTGATGAGTGAGGATTTGGTCCCTCATGAAACGTCGTCCGATCAACCTAATGCTTCCTTTGTTGTGTTGTGTGCCTCTGTTTAAAGTTATGCCAATAGCATAGCAAGACCTCGAGCCAGTAAAAACAGCAAGTTAACATTTTTAGCCATGTTTTTAAAGAACCGTCAGACCAACTATTGGCTACACCGAGCTGCCAAGCTAGTCGCGCGATACCCGATCGTTACCTTTGATTCTGTAAAATGCTCAGCCATTCCGTTAATTTGGATTAGTTCCCAGTTGATATCCCCTTTGCAACCAATCAACTGGTACCCCAAAAAAGCGACAGCCTTCAACTTTCGCCTCAAAACAAAGTTCTCATCTACAATTCCTCTACTTTTTTGTGAATTGGGAATATAAAACTGGTTGCGAATTTTTGATCCAATGCCTCAAAATCCTATCGAGAACTTTGGCGATTTCAAGTAGATACTCACTTGATGCATACTAAAAGAATTCGTACGTAATTCTGACCAATTTAAAAGGATTCCTGGGAGAAGTCATCTGAGTGTAGTCCTTAAAGCCTTGAATACTTGTAGTTTTTATTGTGCTTACTTTATTTATCATAGTACAGTAAATCGAAAAACGGCACCGCCATCAGCAGCACCGATTTGATGGAAACATCCATATTTCGAGGAAAGTGTGCCTCAAAGTAATCAACATTAGTAAACAAGTCCATTGCTAGGTTACCGCGTAGTGTCTTCTGTATATGACCAATAGGCGCTTCACCTGGCCTAGAATTCACAGGATATATTTGAAATTTCGCATATCCAAAACTAAAGTTGTTGCCATTGATCTTCAGCACCACATCTAAATTTTTGTTTTTTACATCAAATTTTCTGCCAAAAAACCTACTAGTTTGACGAAGACCGCCAATTAAAGATTGTGATGGGGTAAATACTCGCATCTCCTCCATAAAACAAGGACAGGGCAGACAGAATGGTCGATGACTTTTCAATACAATGTGACCGTTGGGATCCATAAGAGACATAGTTAGTGCACGCCCGCTTCCCAGAAATTGACGATGCATCGTATCACCACTATCCTCTTGTATGACATAAATAAGTTCACCACCTTCATTTTTGACGGCGAATCCGTGTTTGGCCGAGAAGTTGGGTATAAGATCACGAAAGTTAAACTTCTGCGTAATATAAACTTTATCAACGCCACTTAAAGAACGAGCCATTATTATACGCAGTCAAAATTGTGATGTGTGAGAGTTCAGGGCTGACTGGTTTTTTTTTTTAATATGTCAATTCTTTTGAAGGCAGGAATACTTGTTACTTTGTTATGGGGGGCGTAAGTAGTGAGGTAAAACTGATGATTGGTTCAACATGTTGAACCCAGAGCGATCTGAAGTTGAATCACACCTCGTCGTCGGTAACCCCTGGTAAAAGAGGGCTGGAACGTAGGGCTTGGTACCCACCACCAAAGACGACAACCAACGCAAACATTTTAAGGACCACGATTTCTGGAATGGAATGTTCGCACCCTCAACCGGGAAGGTGCTGATATCCAGTTAGTGGATTTCATCAAGAGATATTCATCGAACCCAACCGCACTTCAGGAAATGCATTGGATTGGACATGGGCGCATGCTGAGAAGATCATCAACCAATGAACACTGGGAGATCTACTACGCTGCGAAAGACTGTGTCGCTCTGCCATCAGCTTCACACCAGTTGACAAGTGTCTAGCCGTACTCAGACTAAAGGCAAAGTATTTTAAGTAGGCCTTGACAAAAGACGAATTTTATGAGCGCCTGAAGGGCTTATATGAGCGCTACTCCGACCACGACATTAAGATCGTGCAAGGCGAAAATTCTTATGTATCAAAAACTGTATTCATTTTTCTGACATTTCAAGTTAATATTTATGTATCGTTATTTTAAAAATGTTAACTATGTTAACCTTTGTAATGATATTAATTCATGGGATGCAATTTGTTCCTCATCATCTGTAAATGTACAAATAGATGCTCTAAAATCCAATATGCATTATTTATATAATGAAATTGTACCATAAAGCAATGTACTCAGACAAGCTAAATCGATTTAGCTCGGGTCGAGTTCATATAAAAAAACGGTAGCTAAACGCTTGCTAAGACTTTTAGCTGGCCTCTTAGCTTGAGCTGTTCTCAGACAAGCTAAGTGCGTTAGCTAAAAACGCGTGGCGCCGCAACCTTAATTGGCTAAAAGCTGATAGCTTTAGCTAGTTAGAAGCAAAAAAATGGTTTGCAATTATTTATCAAGTTAGCCTTTCTAAATGAATTCAACAATGGCTGCAGCCTGCAGCAAAAAAAAAAGTAAAACACAATACCACATATTGCGTTAACATAGTGGTGGAGGGTCACACTGCTCAATCAGGTGTGTTTTGTTTTGATGACAAGTACGCTAATGCTTCTGCCATGATAACAATAGCTCTCCCACAAAGCTTTTAACCAGTTCGGCAATCAGCAACTGTCACATATTGGTAGAAATTTAAATCAATTTATCCAAAGTGTTCACGTATGTTACACATCTTCTTTTTGAACAATCTTGTCCACTTCACTCCAAGCCTTAAGTCCGAATGTTTGGGGTGGGATAAATCCCAAGTGGCATCCCGGTCTTACCGCAAGAACCAGCGCAACCTTGTCTTCATGCGAAAACATTTCCAATCGGCTCTTTCGCTTTGATTTTTCTGCCATTGTTATATTTTAGTTAAGTCCAGCCGATCGATGGCATACATGTAGAGTAACAGCGCGAAACATCTGGTGGCAACAATAATACATCAGCAGAGCAACGCAAAATAAGGCCAACAGGCTATTAACATTGAGTCCACGTATGAGATGTTAAGCTCTGTTTAGCGCTGTTAAGTGCAAAGTACGTTTTGACTCCAACGGGGGTAAATGTAAAGTGCAAGGAAATCGTTACGCCTATTTCTTCTTCTCTCAATTTTTGTATGAAACTTCTCAGTCCGTCTGGGCCTTTAGCAGGGACCTCAGCGTAAAGAGTTGTACTTTAGCTAGGTCTAGATTTAGTTTGTCTAAGTACATAGCTTATCTATTGATAGTAGTTTTGTCAGTTCCCAAATTATAATAAGTACCCCACGTACTTGTCTTTGGAATCAACTGCCTCATGAACCAAAGTACCAAAGTACGCACACGGCTCAGTGTGGCACATGCCGCTTGCTCTACTACAAATCGACGCTAAATGTCGAGAAGCTGCAATCACAACGGATAGCCGAAACCTACACAGCAAAACTCACCCAGTTACTTAGGGAATTTTCACTTTTCCTTTCCTGTGAATGCGAACATGGCGTAAGGAAACATATTTCGCACTCAATGAGTACGGCCAAGGCGATACTTGGGTACGCTGAGTACCTCCGAAAGTAGTCTTAGTACTAAGATTAGTGTTGCCACGCTACTTCAGAGAAAGAGCTATTGAAGTCTGCAGTCGGGAGCAACGCGGTTGCTAAAGCTCCATTTACACGACCAGATCGCTCAGCTGAATTTTCGTCAGCTGAGCAACTCAGGTGAGCAACTCAGTTCAGCGTTTACACATGCCTGAGTAGCTCTGTTGAGTCAGTTACAGAACCATTGGTGCTGGAAAATTGTCTAGATTATTAGTGAATTTGCCGCGCAGATTGCCTATTTTGGTTTTTATATCCACAAGTGATTTGCTCTCAAGTTGTGCAGCAAACTTTTCCAAAGTGGCAATCCGTACGATCTGCTGCACTTACAAGGTGGGATTGGAGGGGTCATACAGCGCAGGCTCAGCCTCGTACAAAATCAATAAGATGCGTTACATCAATTTTAATGTTTCATTTCAATAAGCCGTGATTTGACATAAATAAAAAACCAAACCGATAGCTAAAAATCGATAGCAATTTTATATCGAAAGCCAGGAAGTGGCAGCGCTCGCACACTTCAATCAGGCAACCCTATGACGCTCAGCTGAGTAAAAGTAAAATTAGCTTGTCAAGATGACACAGCCCCAAAGGGCCAAAGCCGAGCCTCTCTCAATATCTTGAAAAAAAACTTTTCATTAGATGTTCCGAGGCGGGATCGGACCCACGACCTCATGCACAGCGGTAGCGCACACTAGCGGCTGAACCACCCGTCCACTCAGCTGAGTGGTCACGTCAATTAGAACCGGTTCTATTTCGCCTGATCACTCACCTGAGTAAAGTAGCTGCCTACTCAGACGCCAGTGTACACGAGCTGACAGTCACTCAGGCGAAAACTCAGCTGAGCGATCAGGTCGTGTAAATGGAACTTCAGCAGCGATACCGGTAGAAAAAGGGTGAAGGAAGAAGATTGAGCAGTATATTGCTAGGTTCGGCATGAGTAAGACTCGAAAATACTATCAAAAGTTAAGGCGACTAACTAAAGGTTTTAAGCCCGCAGTCTCCCAATCCTAAGACGAGCACAGAAATACTTGTATACTTGTAGTTTCTGTTATGTTTACTTTATGGTTAATCATCATAGTACAGTATATCAAAAAACGGCACCGCCATTAACAGCAACGATTTGGTGGAAACATCCATAGTTCGGGGAAAGGCTGCCTCAAAGTAATCAACATTGGTAAACAAGTCCATTGCTAGGTTACCGCGTAGAGTCTTTCTTATATAACCAATAGGCTCGTCACCGTGCCTAAAATTCACCGGATATATTTGAAATTTCGCAAGTCCAAAACAGCAGGCGGTGCCCTTGATTTTCAGCAGTATATCGCCAAAATTGTTTTTTACATCAAAGTTTCTGCCAAAAAGCCTACTAGTTTGCCGAAGACCGCCAAACAAAGATTGTGCTGGGGTAAATACTCGCATCTCCTCCATAAAACAGGGGCAGGGCAGACAGAATGGTCGATGACTTTTCAATACAGTGCGACCGCTGGGATCTATAAGAGACATAGTTAATGCTCTCGCGCTTCCCAGACAATGACGCTGCACTGTATCACCACTATCCTCTTGTATGGCATAAATAAGATCACCTTTCTCATTCTTGACGGCGAATCCGTGTTTGGCCGTGAAACTGGGTATAAGATCGCGTACGTTAAATTTCTGAGTAACATAAATCTTATCGAGGCCACTTAAAGGATTAGTCATTATTCCCAGCTGACAAAATTTTGATGTGTGTTTGTTCAGGGCTGACTGTTTATTAAAAATGAAATCTTTTGAAAGAAAAGTGACAGATGAAAGGAAAACGAAATTTTCAAATTCAAAGAGGTACATAGTTAACAAGTTTATTTGGTTCCCTTATGCCTATATGACACTTGCCGATATTGGTGGCTAATATTGTGTAAGAAGGGTTGGGCTATAGATAACTAATCAAAACATGTAAGCAAAGCAAGCGAGAGGTGTATATGAGCTATTGGGCCCAGATATTGAGCGCAGGCAGTGTGTCGGCAAAGCAGTGTTAGAACTCAATATTGTTCCTGGCGAAAACAATATTGGCCACTCACACGTCATTGTGAAACGAGTAGTGTTGAGCAATTTCGCAGAGAAATGTAAACAAACCCTCAATTCTTAACAACATGGACGGACTTAAGTTAAGTTTTAAGAACTGGATGAGTCCCGATCCCAGTGACCAGAATAAAGCTTACTGCAAATATTGCAAATGCAGGATGATTTCAAAAATTGACAAAATACGCCAACATTTAGCCACAAACAAACAAGTGCAGAATGCCTGCTCAAGCAGACAAATAAAATAAACTTTCAACCAATGCCAAGAAACGAAGCTGCTAGCCATTGAACCAGTCAATCACTTAAGGGGGTATTGCTGCATTGAACAAATTTTTCGATTTTTTGGCAAATTTTTATAGCTTGGATATTTGAGAATATCGTCCTAAAAGGATTTTTGAAATTCAAATACTTTAGAAGATATTAGCCTCTTTTAATTACCCAACGTACCCGATTTGCCTAGCAACTGCAAACTTTAAACGCGTTTATCTCGAAACCACGTTTTCAGTTGGCTGAACCGATTTTGATTTTGATGAAACAAAGTGCAATCGACGCAGAATTGTCACCATTATGGCCCCTATTTCAATCATAAATTTTAAAAATTTTGTTTACTATTTTTTTTACACTAAACTTCAAAAAAAATTGCTTGGGGGGGGCCTGGTTTGGCTCCCCATTGGCCAAGTTAAAAACCAACCAAAAAAAAAAACCACGCGCAAATAATTTTAAAACTTGTTTAATTGAGTTCTCGTATGCAAGTGTCGCTCGCCTGCATTTCAAATTTTAGTGCAACCAAAGCGTCGCTGGCGACTGCGCCTGCGGTGAGCTTGAGAGAGCGACTGCTGCAATGTCTAAATATAGAACAGGCGAGGGAGAAATATGTATAACAAGAGCGAGTATCAAAGCAAACAAACATAACTTGGTGGCAGATGGCCATTGATTTGATTGACATTAATTATAGGTAGGCAAAGTCTTAGAACTTTATATGGGCTTTATATGGGCAAAGCGCAGGGGTTCTGGCCCGAACATTGCCCAAAGTCGATTTTTCATTTTTCAATGGCCGCCATTTTGTAAAAAAAATCGCAAAACTATGATTGAAATAAGGGATCGATTTACATCTGTACTGAATCTAACGCCGCTTACTTTTTCCATTTTAGATAATCCGAAGTGGAGTTATCCGTGCCGCCAGCAGCATACCTTCCTCGTACAAAGGATAACAACTTTTTTTTATTTAAGCTAGGTACGAAGATACCTGCGAAATAATCTCGAAATCTCTATTAATTATTTCGTCGATAGCAAGTGCAAAATTAGTCGCCCATCTCTAGTTTTATAGGCGCTCACCTCTAATTGTTTAGTTTACAAATTTAATCAAGTCAAAAAAAAAAAAAAAATGGATTTAAATAAACAGCGAAGAGTTTTGTTGGCTTGCAATGCAGCTATAGTTCCAACAATCGCTCTTTATAAGTTGCAAGAAGCGGTTGTGAAGACAACCAACAAAAGAAAGTGTTGGTTTAACCCTTACTTGCAGGAACGATCCAAGAAGGGAAGATTTGCTACAGACGTAAGTATTTGTGTCTATAAATGCATGAAGTGTAATTAATGCTTCCGACGTGTTTTATGAAAATTTTCACATGAGCTGCAGCGAATTCAACGGACTGTATGGCCTGGTGGAGCAATATCTAGTGCCCAAGCGGGACGTACGTCCAGACGCCATCCCACCGAAAGCAAAATTGGCTTTAGTTCTGGAGTAAATATAATTGAATTGGTTGTTGATTATATAAAATATGTATTCTTTAAACTAGATACTTCGCATGTGGAGACATTCAACGACATATTGGCTCATCGTATCGTGTCTGCAAGCAATGGGTGGGGTCCATTATTGACTCTGTGTGCTCTGCTTTGATCAAGGAACTCGCCAGTGAAGTACCGAAGTGGAATAAAACTCACATGCTTCGAGATGCCAAAGGTTTCTGGGAGAAGTGGAACTTTCCAAATTGTTTTGGTGCTATCGATGGGAAGCACGTAGCAATTAAGGCCCCCGCAAATAGTGGTAGTGCTTTCTACAGTTATAGGGTATGTAATGTTAACTTGCAAATGTATTAAAATGAATGCTTTATTGTTTCAATTGTAGGGTTTCCACTCAATTGCTATTTTAGCCACCTTCTCCTCTTTTGAGAAGTGGCACACCCTCTTTTACTTGTCGGGCGCCGCACACACTGATAGTTGATTACGAAATATCGATAGACAATTGCGTGACACGCTGTGCATCAGGTGGCAACGCTGTGCTATCGATATGAAATTTCGCACGTCATCTCCATACATACTTTCGAAATGACAACCTGCGAAATTCGTACGAATAATTTTTTTTGTATGGGATTTTTGATTTCGGGACTATTTTGCAGGTATCTCCCTACCTAGCTTTAATTCAATATGTTCTTAATACAATAACATTGCTGAAAAAAGGGTCAACCGTCTGGTCACCACATGTCGCAAAACGTCTTTGTACACCATATCATCGAAACACTGCTTCTGAACGTCAATGGATTTGGCACTCATCGAAAATTCAGCGAAGATTTTCAACACCAGAGTTTCCACGTCAATTAACAAAGCTTTACAGGCATTTCTACCAGCATTGTGGCTTTCGGCATTGCCGGGCGAGGCCCTTGCAGGTGGCAACCCTAGTATATATACCAAATCTCCCACTGTGCGCAGTATTATTTGAACGAGCTACTGAGACGAAAATAGTATTTATGTTATAAAAAAAAGTCTCTCCAAAAGGCAGAGCATTATGCAAAACATAAAAATGTCATTAACACTGCAAGTTGGCAGTTTGCTGAGCCGTCATATGTAATGTCATTTAAATTGCCAAAGAAATCAACACATCAAATGGTTGTTGCAAAATGAAGCACAAAACGGTACGCATAACTAAGATATTGAAAAGACAGCAGAACTTAGAAGATGTAGCCGGCTAGTTTACGGAAGCACATCAACAAAATGAAAGAAAAAAAAAAGAAAAGAAAACTAATTAAACTGTAGACTAATAAATTAAGCAGTTGCTGTTGCTGCATCGCTCAAGTCAAGAAACTTTCATTGCCAGACGAAAGTCTGCGCAATAAAGAAATTAACAGCAAGTAGAAGCCAACTGGTTGTTGTTGTTGCTACCCCATGAAGAAGACACTTCTTATGTATAATTATTGTTGCGGTGGCTGTTGTTGTTGTTGTTGTTGAATGTACAAGTAGTTTTAGTGCCAACCATATGAGAGCTGTAAAAAATAAAACTTTAGCGTAGCCGCATTAAAAGTGCGCGCGTTGTGTAGCGTTGTTTTTGGAGTCGGCCAACGGAGTTGGGTAATTTGGAAAACCATAAAGTGCGCTTTCAAAATGCCCAAAAAAAAAAAGAGAAACAATATACTAAGATATACTTATGTATATTCGTATGTGTGCTTTAAAATTACATTTTTGCCAAAATTTCGTATATTTAATTGTTGGCTGCAATTTTTGTTGTTGCGGCACTTGCCTTGCCTTGGCCAACAGTTTGCAACTGCTAAAAATGTTTAATAAATAAATAAATATATTAAGCATAGACTAGAAATTGGCATTCATAATTTATATTCAATTAAAATCGTTTTGCGCACCTGAACAGCCAAAAAATAAAAGAGCATGCAACGAAGCGTGTGACGTCTGGACCGTTAAATAAATATTTTGAGCGTGTGGCATGTTCGAAAGCGGGACTTAGGGGGTGGAGGGAGGGATGGGGCTAGGGAGCAGCCTTATAATTATTTTGCTAAAAACTTTAAAACGGAATAAATGAACAAAAATAATTGATCAAATCAAATCAGGCGAGCCTTGGCTTTAAATTATGACCAATTCTTAATTTGGTAATGAATGCGGCAGATACAATACAATTGCAATGATGACATGAATCCTAATCCCCATTACTCCGTCTGTTGATACTTGACTGTATTACATATATATAATCAAAACGAACGAAATCGTGACCTCTAAGTGGGTCACCTTTTAGTAATCAGTTTAAC
Organism: Lordiphosa collinella; assembly: GCA_018904265.1. Classification (NCBI taxonomy): domain Eukaryota; kingdom Metazoa; phylum Arthropoda; class Insecta; order Diptera; family Drosophilidae; genus Lordiphosa; species Lordiphosa collinella. The sequence continues at coordinate 162,598 of JAEIFV010000580.1, read as the reverse complement.
TTAAACTGATATCATTATTCGTCTATTCAAATGTTCTCTAGAAATTCAATTTCGAAATGGTTGAAAAGTCACATATTCACTTTAGAAATCATTATATTTCGAATATTCAACCAAAAGTTCGCGGAAAAGACACTAAAGGTGAGCTTTAACATTTTAATGAAATAGCTTTCTCTCAGAAAATGTTCAATATTTTAAGGATTAGCTAGACCAAATAGAGTTGGTTCAAACAAAAACCCAGGGTGTTAAACCTCTAAAACCAGAACTAATACCAGAACCCAACTATATTTTACGAGTATGTCACTCGTAGGATTACAGGTTTTCAAAGTCTAAAAAATTCCTTTCTGAACAGATTTAAGTTCATTTCTGAATGTTAGACTTCAGAATGGACTAAAAGGGTTAAGATTCGATGGATTGTTCGGCGATCCTAGAAATTTTTGACATCATTTTAGATATGCCACAACTTCAAAAGTCCGAAAAAATGACTTTCCGAGCAGATTTCAAGGTAAGTAAGTTGCTACTATAAACTCAAGGAAGTGCTTTAGGGTCTTAGAAAGGGTGAAATTAAGGGCGGTCTAAGAAAATAATGGAGTTTTAGAAACGTTTTCGGACTGCTTTTCTTTCGAAACTTCGAAAAAAAATTCCTTTCCGCTCAGACTTGAGGGCAAACTGGGACTTTATACTTAAGAAAAAAGTATTCGATTTTTACAACTTTTCGGACTGCCTTACCTTCAAAAGGCTGAAAAAAATAACTTTCCGAACAGATTGAAGCGGGATGTTATCCTTAAGTACAGGCCTTAAGGTTTTATATTCGGTGGAAATTAAGGCGATCCAAGAAATACACTTTGGCGATTTAACGGATTTTTTGCATCCAAGAACATAGATTGCATTGCGAATTCCCTTTCGTGCAGCTTTGAGGGAAGATCGGGATTATTTCCGAAAGCAAATAATAAATTAAGCCTGAACTGAACCGAAACAGCGGTTCAGTTGGCTTCAAAAACTATTAAATAAACCGAACCGGTGGTTTAAGAACAGTGTGAACCACTGAACCGAACCGGTCTTTATTTCCGATCGGTTTGCATCCAGCATCAAATTGTTGCGCTTTCTGTTGGCATGAGTATAAGACAGACCCAGTCGTACTTTTCATCATGAAATATTCCGTTTTTCATGCTTACTTTTCACGTGAGTAGGCCTACAAACACCTGAGCCTTTGGCATCCTTTTGCAATGGAAGCGCAGAAAATCTCAGGGGTTCAACCGTTTCCGTTTTGGGGTGACGTCATCAGCAGCCTTCGGCTGAGACGTTCGCTTCCAAACCCCTGAGTTTTGCATGTCGTGAAATTTCATGCCATCAGATGTACTGAGATTTCTCAACACATTCTGCAAAGTCCGACTGGGGTGCTATTAATATTTATTGCTTATCAAATAGGTTGATATAAATTGTTGGGAGAAAGACGCACCGAGAGCTGGCTTCGCGTTCGCTTGTCATGCACACACTGACTCTCCTGGAGATGAGAGATGACTAGGCTTCGTGATCGTGTGACCATAGCCATCAGAGCAATCGACAGTCGTTCATCTCTAGTAGTGGCAGAGTCGCCACAGTACTCCCTCTCCAGTAAAAGTGTGGGAGCGAATGGATAAGATGGGTAGAAACTACGGATCCGCGAAGTTGTGTTGGTGGCCGGTGGTTGCTTCGAGTGGGGGTCGATAAGCTAGATCGTTTGAGCCGGAATGATTTTGCCTCTTGTTGACGTTGATGGTTGCTTCGATGGACGGTGGTTGTTTTGAGTGGGCGTCGATAAGCAAGTTCGTCTGAGCCGGAATGATGTCGCCTGTCGTTGAGGTGCCTCGATTGAGGAGCCTAAGTTGAGGTTAAAATCGCCTCTGGTCGAGGACTTCGTGTTGCTTCAGTGTGGGCGGAAGTTACCTCTTGTAAAGAGTTTCGAGGTGATTTAGGTGAGGCGGAAGTTAGCTCTCGTGGAGAGCATCGAGATGACTTACTTGAAGCGGAAGTTACCTCTCGTGGAGAGCTTCGGGTTGCCTTAGTTGATAGTATGGTATAGAAATGATAGTATATATCATTATGATAGTATGGTAAGTACGAAAATACTTGATCCAAGTACAAGGTTCTTATACCTATACTTAATTTTAGACTGTTTCAGGATATATTAAGTACATTTCAAACTATTTTAAAATATTTTTGATCATACTTTTACGTTGTAATGGCCTTAAGTCAAGCCCGATTAGCTCTCAAAAAGTACAAAATGTTCTTTCTCAAATTCCAGTAATTTCTAATGTCAGCCCAAAAACATTATAGAAAGAAAACATGAGAATTTCAAACAAGTATAAAATGTTCTTGGTTTGAGCCCATTCCCAAGTTCTCCTAAAACGAGTTCTCTGTATTGAACCAAAGAAGGCTGGAAATATCCAAGGGCCATAAGTAAACCTCTTTGGTAGAACTACTGTAGGTCATAAATTAACCATCACTCCATAACAAAAGAGTTAGAATCAGTTGGGAATTCTAAGAATTTACATCTTACGTTGTACACTTTTCGGAGCTTGCATTATAAGTCAATTTTGTACTCAATCTAACATATTTTGTGCTTGAACTTACTGTAAACACAAAATGTTCTTGTTTTAAGAACATTTGATCTCATTTCAATAATAATAGCACTCGTTTTTCCATTTTAGTATGTTCGTACTCAATTTAAGCAAACCCAAAAACGAATCATACTTGAAATTTTAAGTACTAAACGGGTTAAATTCAATCCCGTTTCATTTAGAACTCTGGCGGCCGTTTTTTTTCGTGAGTGTCCAGGTTTCTACCGGTTCTGAATTGTAAAATGGCCTTGACACAGCCCCAAATGGCCAAAGCTTGTGCGCTTCTAATTTTCGCACAAGAGAAAGAGACCTACAGCTTAACGCCGAATCCGAACGGCAGTTTGAGAAGCTTTTGCATGGCTAATTACTACAAAGCTGGCGCCAACAGCAGAGAGGGGTGACCGGGTGTAAAGATTATTCAGAGAAAAATCTTTTCATTAGATATTCCGAGGCGTGATCGAGCCCACGACCTCTCGCACAGTGAGCCACCCGGTCACTGAATTTGCCCGATAATAAATTGAGCTCGATATTCGAACTGCTCTCAATTAGAGGAATGATTGCATTGAAAATGACCGAGATTGACTTAAGGACCATATTCAATTTTGATGTTACCCCAAAATAAGGACTCCATTTAACGATATTTATGATTTTCAAACCGGTTTTTGCCGGTGCAAGGCATACCCCCGGTTCTATCTTTAAAAGACTTCAGCTTCCTCCTCATGCCAGCAGTGCTGTGACTTTTGGGAATTTCAAGGCAACAAAAGTGTAAAGTTCGACGCTAAGTTGATAGAAACCTTTGCGTATGTGTGAGTACCCATTTAGCCTCACTGTATTGGTGAGAGGGATTTTCGAGCTCTCGTATTCTTTTGCTCATTCGCTTGGACTTACTTCAATCTCGAGTCAGGATCCTTTGATTCTCAAGAACGGATCCGATATTGAAACTATTTTTCGGGTTGATACACGAATTTCAGAATTGTTTTAAGCCTCTCTTACTTGTATCCAGCTCGATCAATTATGACTCGTACTTGTATTTTCAATTCGAGGGTCCAGATCAAATCAATCTTTTTGAACTTTTTGATAACGAATCGGTTACCCCCAAGAATTCGACTGCAAAGCGGTCTGTGAGAAACAAAATATTTTGTTGAAACGTAGAGGGGATACCTTCTAGACCTTGGTGACGTCTAAGTCGAAACATTAACTCAAATTTAGCCCATTATTTCATTGCAAAGTTACTCACTTGTATTTCGCATTTGACTTTTGTGATTATTGCCACATTTGCGGCGTCTGCATTCCACCGATTACTCCACTGAAACCAACAAAAAAGGGCAAAAGCAAGTTCAATGCATGCAAAGTCAAAGTCGAGGACCCCAACCCGCACCCTCCCCCGAAGCGTTAATAATTGCAGGCAATCAGCAAGTGGAACAACAATAAAAAAAAAAGTATAAACGCAATGCAAAGCAAGCAAAAGTTATGGAAAATGTTATACTATATTTCTGTTGTTGTTCATTTGAATGAAAATGAGGAAACGCTGCAAGTTCAACGACTCAAGTGAAAGACCAGACTCGGCTCTCCATGTGCACTAAATTGCTTAATTGTGAAATGTCGAAAATGATGAAAAAAAAAAACAATATAATTATGGCTAAAAATCATTTCAACGCCGAATGCAATCGTAGATTGGCTGCGATTTTGCCACACACTCGACGTTAATCACATATTTCGGCACGCAGTTTTCACTTGCAGAACAAAAGACTTAAGGCACGAACTTGGCGGGTTTGAAACTTGGCTACATAATTTTTGGGGGCTTGAGTCAGCAGTGAAGCATAGCCAGCGCCGCTCATTGAACTTCTCTTGCGCAAATGGCGGCAAGCCTTCTGCCTTCTCCCTCTGCCCCGCTGCCAGCAAAATCTTCGTGTGGATTTTTCTCTTTGACCGATTTTCATGGCATGATCTGTTTTACGGCTTTCGGTTTTCTTTTGCCACACTTGTTTGTTGTTATTGTGGTAATCGTGAGCAGCTGTTCGTCAAGCGACGACTACCTCGACGACGGCTAAGTATTTAAATGCCCCCGAAACATGTTTCCAGACCTGCAGTCTTAGTTATCATCTCAAGCGATTCGGTTGTGTTGTGTCCAAGCGCCGCGTTGCCCATTGGATATTAAAAATCAAAATTAAGGATTACCTCGAATAACCAACTTAACTAACTCTAACCAAGGTGAGAAAGCGTACATTGTGAATGGAAATATATGAGTAAATATGAGCAGAAGTCCAATGCTGGGAATTTAAATGAGTGCGCCTGGCCAGAAGACGCGTGATAAAGTTTGCAAATGAAGTGCCCCGAAAAAGAAAAAGAATAATTGCAATTGCAATTGTTAAGAAACGAACAAAAGAACTTGAGGAATTTGAGGAATGTGAAACAAAACAAAGTAATTTATGAGGAAGAAGAAAAGATACAATAAATAAAATAAATTTCAGAAGAGTTCAAAAATTGGTTCTGCAAAAGCTTCTAACAACAAGAAGGCCAAAGATACTCAAATTCAACGTATTTAACTGAACTTCATATTTCAACAGTGCAGCTAACTGAGTAAAATATAGCTAATTTTTCAAAAATAAATAGTAAGGAGTTAATTTATGTCAAGTCTTTTCTCTATATAACCTATATAAAAATCATAACTAGAACTTTATCTGTAAACAAGTGAAGAAGATACAAGAAGGAGAGTCTGATATAATGAAAAGACCTTTTGCGCAACAGTTGTACGTATATTCAATTGCTATTCTACTAAATAGTTCACAAGTTGTTATTCCACAGCTCTGTGTAGTTTATAAAGGCAATTGCGAATGGCTGTTGGTGTGAAAAGGCGGTTAAAATCTCACTGGCGAGTCTGCAGGGATGCGGACGAAACAATCTGTATGAGTATCTCAAATCTGCAGTGTCCATATGTTTCAAATCTTTGTAGTTGATTTCTGTTAATTAGCCTGGATTATTTATCGATCCGCCAAGGGATTGGTAAAGATCGGATGAATGGTAGTCAAGTTATGAGTAATAGAATGTTCAACTGCAACTGTTCAAATGTTTATATTCAAATACAACTGCAGCCTCAAAATTCAAGCGTTTCAAACAACCGGAAAATTGTATATAGGGAATACCCTCTGAAAACCCTAACCTTAAAGACAGCACTTATGGCTTCAATTTTGGCGGAGGCCACTTAACCGATATCACCTTCAAGACTTGATGAAACAAATTTGAGAAATTAAGTTGACATACTATAGGTAGTTTTAAAAGAAATCGAAAGATTTTCATTCAAGAAGATGGTTTTTGTTTAAGACTGCAAGCCTTTTTGGTTTCGGAATTTTTTGTTTTTTTGGGTACCCCGACCCCGACCTTTTTAGATATATGACCACATTCCGAACTGGAAATGGGTTCTAAAAAAGTCTTTTTTATAAGAATTCCAGTTCATCATCTAATTAAGATAAATACTTATAGTAGTAGTAGTAGTAGTTTATTTTGGTTAACGTGGCTTGTTATAACCATCAGCCATAACTTAACTTATTGAAAACATTTTATAATTTCTAAAATTTAAAACAGAAACATTAGAATTTGAATTTAAGAAAGAAAAAAGAAACATTTTGGTTTTTTGCTACTTAAAGATATTCATTTCAGATCGCAAGGCGGTATTTCAGCGCATGTTGTAGGAATGAAGACAGCATCTCCCAGTGTTCTCCGTTCAGCCAGCTTATAACCTCGATTTCCGATAGGGAAGGTTTGCTGAAGTACAAGCTGCGTAGTTCGCCCAAGATTGGACAGACCCCGATTAAATGCGCAACATTCTCCGTTACATGTAGGTTGCAGAGAGTGCAGTCAATGCTGATGGAGTTTACATGCGGCCTATAGTTCAGATTGAGCATTTCACATCGAGCGCTGCATATCATGGAGATAGATTGAATTCCTAAACGATCTTGAAAATAGTTGAGAGTTCCAAGGTTGTGGTTCAGTTGTTTGTAGATGAGTCTGGACTCACTTAATGACGCTAGGTGTAGAAAGTTTTCCCTCTCTCGGAACTCGATATTTTCCAAAATCTGCTTATGAGAGGCTTCCCAGGACTCTGGTCGATATCAATGTTACAAGCAGATGCTGTGGCTTGCCATTTCTCGAACACCTGAGTTTTGTTAGCTAACATCATGCCTACTACAATACGGGGTAATCTTTCGCTGGGCATATCAAAGACTTTTCGGAAGTATTTGAAGTGAGTTTGGAGGCAGTGTATGTAGAGCGATGGTAGGCCGGTTTCAAGGTGTATGGCGTAATTAGGAGTTGTACTTGGAAGTTTGAAAATACGTTTAATGAACATCCTTTGAAGGCGCTCAACTTCTTCATACTGGCTACACCCCCATAGCAGCAGCTTCAAACAGGCGAAATTTGGTGCTTGGCAGGATGAGCGGTTTTCCAAAAAAGTTTTTCCACGTGCTGTTTATCGCTTTCTTTGAGTCCAGCAGTTTCTCCTGGAGGTGAGGCTTAAAATTCAAGTTTCCTGATAGGGTGACGCCTAGGTATTTAAACCTGGCTACTGTCTCAAGCTCAGCGTTATTAAGGAACCACTTATCGACTCTAGGCGTTCGTCCACGGCAGTCTTTAACCACCATTACCTTTGTCTTCTCCACATTTATTTGTAGACTCCACAGCTGGCAGTAGTCGTATAGCTTATTTATCATGCTTTGCAGCATTTCAGGGGTCTCCGCCAGGAGCGCCATATCGTCAGCGTACATCAAAGTTTTTACATTATGACCATTTACATCCACCCCGCCGGGCAGGAACGATGAAATATCGTCGATGTAAAGGGAAAACAGAAAGGGGACTGAGGAGGCATCCTTGCTTCACTCCGGTGTTGTTAGGGAACCAGTCCGAGAGCTCACTTCCGTCCCAAACAGAAAAGGTATTTTCTTCGTATAGGTTGATCAAAGTGTTAAGAAATTTCGTAGATACTCCCAGAAGGCTTAGTTTCAGAAATAAACTATGACGGTTTATCGTATCGAATGCTGCCTTAAAATCGATAAAGCATATATAGAGCTTCCTTTTCTTGTCCAAGTAGGATTGGGCAATTCCTGAGAGCACGAACATTCTTATATGTATAAATATTTGGCTTAAACAGCTCATATATCAGCTTCTCTCTATCTCTCGGCTTGTGTGCTTTTAATTTTGGCACAAGGGTAAAGGACCTATATACATTTTGAAGGCTAATTTCCCAACATTATACATTAGTAGTAGTCGCACACTCTAACCATAACACCTTAAACGACCACCGGCCATTTTATTTTATGTATTTATAAAAATTACACAATTTCTACAACCTGTTTTCCCTTTTAATCAACTAATCAGCTTTTGGGCTTCATGCTTCCAACAGAACTCTCCCTTTCAAAACAGTTCAAAATGCTTACATATTTACAAATCATTTCCTCATCCACTTAAATGTGCCGAAATGCCGCAGAAAAAGAATTACAAAACAAATACGCAAACAGCATAAATGTAATAAACAATAAATAGCCGCCCCAAAGAGAGAAAGAGAGAAACAGAAAAAGAAGCAGAAACAGAAACAAAGACCAATACTTAGACGGAAAAAGGCAAAGCTCTTTAGCCAAAGCCCAAAGACCAAAAAGAAGTTAATAAACCCGTTTACTGTGTGCATTTTTCATGACTCTTTGCCTGCCCCCTATTTTTCGTAGAGATTTTCGCAATGTTTTTGAAGTATAGTTGCAGGCAACATTTTGCCATACGCAAGCAATGGCCATTAGCAGCAGCAGCAGCAGCCGTGTAGCAGCAACAACAAAAGTTGCAAAGCTGCCACAAAAATTACAATTGCTGTGCCCCATTCGTTTGCTCACTCGATTCTAACAGGTTGCAGGTTGTGTGTGGCATATAGCACGCTGCTTGGGCAAATTACACATTTTTTGGGGGCAGCTTTGCCAACCGCTCGCTCGTGAGCTTTTCCTGTTACCAGCAATTTGTTTGTTGCTGTTGTTGGCCTCAATGAGTCTTAGGCCGAGGCGTTGCAAATCCAAGATTAAATATAAACATCAATTTCAGCTATAGAGTATGTGATGTGCTTTACATTAATTGAGCTTTCTAATTGCAGTTTAAAATTTGTCTTCATGTCAAGCTAATGTTTGGTCATTAGGAGATTTTTGTTTAAAACAAGTTAAAGTAAGTGGTCTCTAGCCTAGTGGAATTCATACTAATCGTTTTTGATTATATAATTTTGACAACGGAAGGCTGGAAATATCCAAGGGCCATGAATTAACCAGAGACCAAGGTAGAAATACTGTAGAACAGAAATTAACCATCACTCCATAAGAAAAGTGTTAGAACCTGTTGGGAATTTTAAGAACAGAGAACAGACATATTTTGTACTTGAACTAAGAACTCGCGTTTCTTGAATTTTCCATCTTAATGTTAGTACAAAATGTTCTTGATGCAAGAACGTTTGTTCTTTCGACTGTACTCCTCCATAAGTACTTGATTCAAGAAAGTTTGTTCTCATTTCATTAATATAAGCGGTCGAATTTTGATCTTACAATGTTTCGTACTTTTTCATTCAAATTCAAGACGCTATAAACTCTATCCCAATCGATATAGAACGGTGACAGCTGTTTTTTATACTCAGTACCAGAGGTAAGAAACAGCCAGAACAAAGCATCTCCGACCCTATAAAGTATAAATATTCTTGATCAGCATCAACATCCGAGTCGATGTAGCCACGTCCTTCTGTCCGTCCGTCCGTATGAACAAACAGATCTCAGAGATGGTACACTCATGGACAATATAATAGGTGTGAAGTTTTTTTTTTTTTAATATCGATTTAAATCGATATAAAAATAACGTTTAATAAGGAAGCTATACGTTTTGAATATGGTCACACTGTTTGAGTCCCGGAATTAATTAGCTCTCTGGGAAAAATTGTGGATTGTTTTATTGGTTAGACTACAAACTCGGCTGGTCAATAAAATAGGTGTATGAAGCAAAACCTTAACCTGTAGTTTATAAATACAAAGATTATTTGTTTGCAGAAGGTAAGGTTTTAGGAAAATATTTATAAATGGGGACATAATAACCATTAAAATTGTATTAGATGGGCCAAGGTCGTCACTGCAGTGCGGAAAAGAGAAGGCTCATTCAACGACCCCGAGATGAAGGAAAAACGTATAAATCCATTGCCATGTTAATGAAACGTTCTCAAAACTTCGTAATCAATGCCTTAAAACCTGAAAAATAGGTAAAACTCGGGGAGCACCTACAAAATCATCATCTAAGACCGACGATCGCATGGTTCAGTTGGTTAAACGCGTCCCGTTCAAGTCTTCCAGGACGATTGCCAATGAAATTGGGAATATTGTGTCATCACGGACCGTTCGGCGACGATTGGCAATAGCAAACCTACCAGGTAGAATTGCTCGCAGGGTTCCTTTGCTTCGGTCGACAAATTTACAGATGAGGAACAAATTTGCATTAGATCGTAGAATCGTTGCGGACCGGAGGGTGAGAAGAAATGGCGTAATATCCTCTGGAGTGACGAAAACTAAATAAATTTATTTGGAAATGATGCCAAAAGGAATGTTCGTCGTCCGAAAGGCAAAGAATTTGATTCCAAGTACACATATAAAACTGTGAAACATGGAGGTGGTAGCCTAATGGTATGGGGCTGCTTTTCATGGTATGGTCTTGACGGAATAATGGACAGATTCTTATACAAAGATCTATTGGAGACGGTGATGCTACCATATGCCGAGGATAATATGGCACTTTTATGGAAGTTCCAGCAGGATAATGAGCCGAAGCACGCCTCTCGAGTAGTAAAGGATTGGTTCCAAGAGCAAAATGTGGATGTTCTTGAGTGGCCAAGTCAATCCCATCGAGAATCTCTGGGGTGAACTTAAAAGAGATGTCGGAAAGACTTTTTGTCAAAATAAAAATCAACTTTGGGATATTGTCCAAATGGAACTTGTCGCAAGTTAATATCCTCCAAGAATGACAAAAGTCTTGCAAAATAATGGCGGATATACCGGTTATTAGCTGCCAGATACTTAGTTTAATATAAAACAAGACCAAAAATAGTGAAATATTGAAATATTGACATATATCTTCTTACACCTATTATTGTGTCCAGCCAAAATTGGCGGATTTCAGGAAATATTTAAGTAAGTTGTATATAAAAGGGTTTGTGAAACTGTTTTTACTTTTTGTTTAAAGACAATTAATATAAGTTTTGAAAAAAACTTTGATTTGTTGAGATTAGAGAAGACATGAATTAGAAATAAAAATTTAAGAGAGAGAAAAAAACACACCTATTATTTTGTCCATAAGTGTAGACGTTCGACGTGTAAGGGACAAAAACTTCTTATTCTTGCAGGCAGATTAAGTTTATTTTCAATTTTGGCCACGCCCCCAACCGCCCCCCCAAATTGAAAAAAACGTCATATCTCCCACAGTTTTATACATAGACGGTTCGCACCTTCTATACATATTTAGTAATGAGGATTATTTATCGATCCGTCAAAAGAATGGTAAAAATTGGATGAACGATAGTCGAGTTATAAGAAAAACAAACAATTTTATAGACAGCAACGACGATTGACAGCTCTTTACGCACCTTAACACAAACTTTGACAGGTACAGAGTATAATGCAGTCGGGCTTGACCGACTTTCTTTGTTGTTTTTCTGAGTGTAGAAACTGTCAAAGTATTTAAGCTTCAGCAAAGTTATATTTCCTCTATTGCCATTGAACATAAGCAGTAAATTATTCTGGCAAAGTTTGCTCAAGATTTACAATTATGAACACTTCTCAATCTATGAAAGTAGCTCAACTAAAACATAAAACTTAAGTCCAGAGAGTTCAAAGCAAAAGCAAAATATATATGCACACATTGCCAAGACACTGAGGTAAACACAAAAATAACTTGCAACTAAGAAAACAACTGCAACAACCTAGGTCAGCATTAAAAAGGGCCCACAACCAAAACGGAAGAAGTACTATATTGAATTAAAATCCACCCCCCCATAAATTGTGAGTTTCGAACTGACGACATTTCTCGATTTGCATAAGCGCACATTGTAATTGCAAATATTTATTTTCTTTTTTGTTTACATACTTTTTGTTTGGCTTCAGTTGCTGATCTATCCAACATTATTAAAATCCGAATGAAATTGCTGGTGTGGCTTGTTTTTTGTTTTGTTTCATTTTTGGCCCTGCCAATGGGGGCTTGCGCAAATGGGCGTGACACGGTGTCAAAGTCTAAGTACAGCTGGTTGAGAAGGTGGCCAGAGAGAGAGAGGGTTATGCATTTTTGGTCATAGCCATGTCAGGCTAATGAAATCAGGCAGCGACGTGTGACCGCTACACAAAGATTTTTGAAGGTTTGCAATTAAAATGTCAAAAATAAAATAACAAAAAATATTCATTAAATGAGGAAGATGCTAAGATAAAGAAGTGGTCAAGGTTATTGAGAAAAAAGTAACTTTGAGATATAAATTCCTGACTGAAATATAATAATTATAAAATATTTTATTAAAGTGGCATTGACAGGCATTTTCTCAATTCGCAGTTTGAAAAGTAAACCGTAAGCAATTCCGTTTTGGCTTACGTTTTAGTTTTGGCAAACGAAATCGGCATGGGAGAATCTATCGAAACGATGGAAAATGGAACATGCGGAAACAAGAGAGGCTGACTTTTACGTTTTACTTTTCGGTTTGGCAGGTGCCTCCAATTTCTCGAGACATTTAACAAAAAAATTTGTTTTAATTTAGTTGTAGACTTAAATGCAAATCAAATTACATTAACAAACTCTCCATTGATCACAGTTTTAAGGAAAATTAACTTAAGGTACATTTGGCAACTGTACGAGTGCGTAATTTGCCAATTACTTTTCATTCCTCCGAGCAGCAAAGCACTCTCATTTTTGTGTTGCGAGAAACTGAATCAATTCCGTTTCCGAAAAGTTGCAGTGGAAGTGGAATTGACCATAGGCCTGTAAGACTAACAGATCAGTAATATGTAGTTCATAGCATGAAGAGATAAGTTGATGAAACATTGATTAACATTTCGTTTTATGAGCAGCTGCATAACATTTCAGCTTAGTCGGAACTTAACTGAACAAGCAAACTACGTGAAGTGTATGATATAGCTAATGTTCAGAGCTTATTCTCATTCAAATCCTCATTCCTTTTCCAGATGATGATGCTACATCCCACACCGGCTCAGCGTATAAGCATACGCGAGGAGTTGCGTGAACCAGAGGATCCGGCCGATATTGAGCGTGATATAAAGCTGATCCGTGAATGGCTGGAGACGCAACCGCATTTGCCCAAGGATATGGATGATATGCGTTTGACAACTTTCTTGCGTGGCTGCAAGTTTAGCCTGGAGAAGGTAAAGAAGAAGCTGGACATGTACTATACAATGAGAAATGCGGTGCCAGAGTTCTTTTCCAATCGGGATATCAATCGTGAGGAGCTAAACATAGTACTGGACTATGTGTAAGTTGGCAAGATCTAACCAAATAATAAACTCCTACTACTACTTCTACGCCTCCTCCCTCACAGACACTGCCCCACGCTGCCGGGCATAACGCCCAATGGACGCCGCATTACCTTCATACGCGGAATTGACTGTGATTTCCAGCCGCATCATATACTGGACGCCATGAAGGTGGCTCTAATGATAGGCGATGTACGCTTGGCCGAGGAGAGTGTCGGCATTGCAGGCGATATATTCATTTTGGATGCCGCCGTGGCCAGTGCCTCGCATTTTGCCAAATTCTCACCGACTGTGGTGAAGAAATTCCTCATTGCCGTCCAGGAGGCGTATCCGGTGAAGGTGAAGGAAGTGCATGTGATTAATATTTCACCGCTGGTGGATACCATTTTCAATTTTGTCAAACCCTTTGTCAAAGAGAAGATCCGCAGTCGTATTACCTTCCACAACGATGTGGAGAGTCTGTATAAGGTGGTGCCACGCGATTTGCTACCCAATGAGTATGGCGGCAAGGCGGGCGCCATTGTGGAGCTAAACCAATGGTGGAAACAAAAGCTGGCCGATAACACCAAATGGTTCAAGGAGCAGGATGACAAGAAGGCCAACGAATCGCTGCGCCCGGGCGCACCAAAGACCAGCGATGATCTGTTTGGCATGGAGGGAACATTCCGTCAGCTGAACATCGATTGAGTTGCTGATGCAGATTGAGATTTTTCATTATTGTACCATATATATTAACCGCTTTATACATTTTTTCAATTATTCCACGCTTTAACGCTTCGTTGTCCCTGTGTCTATTAGCAACCACTCATCGCATCCCATCCGTAATCCGAAATCCGTAATGGCAGTAATTACAATAAAGAAGCAGCAGCATATTAAGGAATGAATAAATAAAAATCCGCATGTCGTTTACACTGAGCAGGAAAGAGGAGTGGGGTGGGTGGGCGACAATGGGTGGGTGATTTTTTGAACAACTGTCATGATGAAAAAACCAGCTGACGTACACACAGGCAAACGAGGGTGGACTGTAAAGTAACTGTTTTACATTTTTATTCTTCCACTTTGTCCCTGGGTTGATATCCATAAGCATTTTCACCCATTTTAAAGGTGCACACGACAAGATTCTCTTAAATAACTTAGAAACCTAAGCAGACACGTGATAATTTTGAAGCAAAGTTGCCGACTTAAATTAATAAGTGGTGTAAAAAAGACAAATAGAACATTTAATTACCTTTTAAGACAATTCATCCGTCTTAAACTCAACAAACCAAGTCTGGATATACACACATTTTCAAAAAAAAAAAAAAGGTTCCTTTAAACCCCCCAAAAACCGGCTGTTTTTATACCCCTCACATCTCCAAAAAACAAAAGTTTTTCTAACTAAGACTTTTCTAGGGGAGCTATACCATATAGGTATCCCACTTCAGAAAAAGCATAATTCGGTTTTCACTTTCACAAAATTTGCTCGAATTCGATTTGGCTACCTCCGGTACAATTCGATAGATTTACTCGATTTGAATTCACATTGTTGGGGCCGATGAATTCAAAAGTAAATGCGATTTTGCACGTAAAGGCGTCAAATTAATGGCTTAAAGTTAATTTTGTACCAACGTTTAGTGTTTTTAGATACTTTTTGCAATTTTACATTCCCTTAAAATATTTTAAATACAAAGTTAATAATTTTTATGAACAGCTTCGATTTTGCCACGTGCCATAAATCGAATTATATTTTGTTCAAGCTGTTCTGGTTTTCACTTGTTTATGAAACGCTGGGAAAATGTTTATAAAATGCCCTTAAAAAATTGAAACGACATTTTAAACACCTATATTCAACTTCTATCAACTATTTTGATTTTTTTTTTGGATTGTTTTGATTCACCAGTTGATTAAGGTGAAAGTGTAGTCAACGGAAACAATTTGGAAATGAAACACTCGAATTGAAAATCGTTCGAATACCAGAACAGCTAAAACCAAATCGTTCGATTTTGTTTTCATTTGAAATCGAAGAAATATGTGAAAACCGGAACAGGCCTGATAAAGAACTACCATGTACTTTTTTGGAGGCGAGTTTTTCTAACTGAGACTAGTTTTCGGACCTTACTTTTCTAAGCGACTTAACTTTTCTATGACAGCTATACTATATGGATGTCAGATTTCAACCAAACTTCGTGGAATCATGGAAAAGCATCGCCAACTAAGAAATACGTAGTTTGGAGGCTTTTCCATGCACCTTTGAAAACGTATCTAAGCATGTGTGTATTGTTGTTGCTTTGTACTTCTAGAATCGTTCCGGATTCCCTTGCAATTTCTTTTGCTCAAAGAACGGTTCATGATGTACATCCGTCGGAAGGCAATATTTCATGGGTGAGGCGTTCGCTGCTAAAACCATGTGAATATAACACGCTTTGAATTTTCTCTTGTAATTACTTCTTCTTTGTCCTCGTTGAGTAAAATATCCAGGAACCCAATGTTTGCAAATTAGATTGTAACAAAATTCATTTGATGATATTAACTTCTGTTAATGCCAATAGATATGGAATTTAAAAAACAGGCTGTAGGAAAACACTCATGCAATTTTATACCTTTCTTGAGAAATTTGAAAGATAACTTAAAATAGACCCACATTATCTGTATGGGTCTTTGAAATGGGCCATCGATTTAGAAAATCTCTTTTTAGGAGGAGTCGTCTTTATAGTGCTGTTTTATAGTCAAAAGCTTAAGCTAGTACAATTTATCGCTTGAAACTGGAGTAAAGTTATTTTAGGGTTTTATTTATAATAGCAAATAGTTTTATTTTATAATAAATTTAATATGAATAAAATGAATTAAGGCCTCAGCTCCGTCAGGTCGTCAATCCAACGCTCTCAAAATAGTTGCACATTGTAATGTTATTTCCGCGTTCTTTTGTTCTTAATCTTAAGATTTATTAACATCAGAAACGTAAACTGCATGCGGGCAACCATCCATGAATATACCGTCCACCTCAGGTATAAACACTGTCATATAGATGAATAGGAAAGTGTTTACTATCCATCCATCCACTGTTGATGGTAGTTTATCAAAATCTAGGGCGGCTTTCATAGATCCAACCAAATACACGGATTCAGTGGAACGTCCTTCTTGCAAATTGGATATAAAAAAGGAATCCATAAAGTGCCCTCCGATCGTTTTGCTAGCTTCACAATTTGTGAAATGTTTGAATAATTTTTTCGACATTTGTTTAAAAGTTCTCTGCCTACAATGATAATTCAAAGATAAATTACGGGGGAAAGTGGAAACTTTGAAGCCTCAGCGGCACCATCAACACTTAAAATATTTGATTTTGGATTTTCGTTTAATTCTCTATAAAATATTCTGCATATTTCGAGCTATGTGCCAGAAAGAACTTTAAGCTTTTAAAACCGTATAGAGAAAAGTACGCTCTTATGTACATTTCCAGTGGAATCACATAAATGTACATTTGTATGGAATCGATAAATTTCACAATGTATATATATGTGTCAATGGAATTAGCCTATTAGATGGCATGAAAAACAGCAGCCTAGACACGTGATTTTTGATTGCTGAAGTTGATATTTCTCCTATGAATGCCACTCGTACGATTTTTATTCAGTCGCTATCCCATTCTCTGGAAGTTCAAAATAAATAATAAATGCTACAAACAATAATAGATTTGGTGATAAATTAAGTACTTACAAATATTTGCAATTCTTGTATTTTAATATTTGGGTTGCTGGTTGCGATGTTTTGGTTGCGTTGGTTTGTTGAGCCGTTCAGTTCAGTTGATCGTGCACACGTGTATTACATTTTTTGCAAAAATACATGATAACTTTGATAATTCCATGATAAAAATGATAATTGCTGACGGCAGCAAAGAATAAAACGCACTAGTTTTCTTCATATTCTGTCGTTCCTCTTTATTTTTCATTCTCTTCCTTAGCTTGCTTCGTTTGTCTTTCCATTCCGCATTTCTTCTTCCCTTTAATAGCTGCCAAAAGCACAACCCAGAGAAGATACGGTTTATATTGTATCGACTTGTTGCCTTCCAAGCACATGTATAAGACAAAATAAGGATATAACACAAAATCAGCGTTCGGAAATCGTTCAGGTTTTTCATTTCGTTCTTTCTTTTTGCTTACGCTAGTGTGCGCGACCGCTGAGCATGAGGTCGTGGGTTCGATCCCGCCTCGGAACCTCTAATGAAAAGATTTTTCTTTGAATAAACTTTACACTCGGCCACACCTCTTACTTATGACAGTTATGACAGTTATATGCTATAGTCATCCAGTCCGGCCGGTTCCGACAAACGTGCAGAGTATTTGTACCAAAAGATTTCGTGCAAAGTTTGGTGAAGATAGCTTTACAAATGACGAAGGACACAACATTACAAACATACGGACAATTTTATAATACCCTCTGCAAGGGTATACAAATGCCTGGCTACGCCACTTTACTGATGTCTCCAGTGAAATGGATATGGCATACAGAGAAATTAAGTTACTTACTTACCTACTTATTTATCCACCCTCGTATCATTTGCCAAATGCCTCATACACATTGATGAAGCAAACGGAAACATGTCACACTTCTGCTTGAAGGCGAACTCTATGGCAACGGAAGGGGGATATAACTACACTCCTGTGACATATTGGCGTCCATTGTTGTGCAAGCTAACATATCGCAGTCATGAACCGAGCCCGGTCAACTGGCTCTTACATATAAATCGTCTGGTCTGGTTGAGCAAATGTTCAAGTGGCATGAACAATTGTTGCCAAATTGTTGAAACTTCACTGAGAACGGCTTGAGTCTTGACTAATGCTAGCGATTTTCCCTTTCTCTTTCATCGAAAAAAACTAAAGTTTTACAACTTTTTATAAGTAAACTGATAATTTATTTAAATTTTATTAAATTGGTAGAAGAAAACTTTTTGTAAACGCCCCTTTAGGTACTTTACCAACCTATATAAGCCCCTGTGGAGTGTGACCTTTATCTTCATAGACATCATGAAGGGTCCTCCTCCAGTAGTGCGTCGCGATTTGTTCGGCTTTATACGCTCCACCCTGTGTGTGGCAGCCATGTATCCACTGGGCTCTCAATTTAAACGACGCCACGTTGCTCTAATTTATCTTCTGAAAATCTTTGATATTTTCTACGAAATTTTCAACTACTTTGTGTCCATACATATAGCCGTTCTGTACATTTGTACTATCTTTCTTAATTATGGCCAGGGTGATCTGGATTTTTTTGTGAATTGCCTGATTCAAACCATCATCTACATATGGATGATTATCATGAAGTTGTATTTCCGTCGTTTTAGACCGCAGCTTTTAAATGAAATTTTGGAATTCATTAATCAGAAATATGAAATTCGCTCTGCACCCGGTTTCACCTATGTGACAATGGACGGTGCCTTGAGAGTGGCCAATATATGGATAAAAAGCTATGTGTATTGTTGTTATATAGGCACCATTTTTTGGCTGGCTTTGCCCATAGCCTATAGAGATCATAGTTTGCCGTTGGCCTGTTGGTATCCTTTTGATTATACGGTAAGTGTTGGGATCTCTATCTAACTATATGTGATATCTGTTTAATATACGCTTTTAGCAACCCATGGTCTATGAAGTGGTATTCTTTCTACAGGCAATGGGTCAAATTCAAGTGGCCGCCGCATTTGCTTCCTCGAGTGGTTTTCATATGGTGTTGGGTATACTGATATCGGGACAATACGATGTACTATTTTGTAGCCTTAAAAATGTGTTGGCCTCAAGTTATATACAAATGGGAGCTAATAGTACGGAATTAAGGTAAATCAAACTTAAACTATGGTAATCAATGTATAGCCTTGTTAAACTGGAAAACATTTAAAAACATTCTCGAATGTGCTCCACTTATTAAAGGTTATCACGGTAACACGCGAATGGTCAGTGTGTCCCTAGCAAAGATCAGCAGATTGTAAATTTGTAAATTTAAATATCCCTTCTACACGTCAAGAATTATTCTTTCTTGGTATTCATTCCCATTATAGCCAAATTTTCAGATATATTCATTCTATAAGCCTTCATTTTGTGACACTGACTTGAACTTTTATAGCGGATTTTCACCCAAACGGAAATGCATCTTTTATGAGAAAAGGCACAAAAAGAATGTTAGCAATTAAAACATTCAGTGAACTAGTGTTGGGTTGTTCATGAGTGACTGAACCAAATTGAGTTGTTTACTAAACTGAGCAAGTGAGCTGTTCTTCAGAGTTGTTCAGTTGTTCTTGTTTAGTTGTTCACTTGTTCAGTTGTTCTTGTTTCCTCGCTCTTGTTCTTAGTGGTTCTTGCTCGGTCAGAGTTGTTCATTTGTTCTTGCTCACTCACTCATGTTCTGTGAGTTGTTCAGTCAGAGTTGTTCACTCAATTTGGCGAGTCTTTAGCTGTTTTTTGCCCGTGTGGCTGATTGTTCAATGTAAGCAAGATGCTGGCGTGGCAACCATTTTAGAGATGGCCTACAAGTAGGCAACATTCCGCAGTGTGACCAGCAACAAAAGACTAAAATTAGTTTGAATGATCGCTAATCGTCACAATGCCCAGGTGAACAATTATAACAGCACAGAACAACTGAACAAGTGAAAAACTTGAGTGAGTTGACTCACTTTGAAAAAAAGAACAATTGAGCAAATTCAGTGAAATGAACAACCTTTACCCAACACTACAACTTCAAAACTGAGGGACTAGTTTGCGTGGAAACAGACAGACGGACGGACAAAGCTCAATGGACTCAGCTAGTCATGGTGATTGGGAATATACAGGGTTTGTCCGGAAAGTAATAGGACTAAGTCGAAATTTATTGAGCCAATCGTTACAATTCTTAAAAAACTTTTACAAATCGGATCCTTCTGCGTCGATGCAGCGCTGCCAGCGCGATTTCCAAGTATTGAAGGCGTCACGGAAGGCATTCTCCGGAATAGCCTTGAGAGCCGAGAGCATAGGGGAGCTTGGATCCCCCATGTCGTCTCAAAATGCTTGCCTTTCATGCGAGGAAACAAAAAAAAGTGTGGGGGCCACATCTGGGCTGTAGGGCGTTGGGATGCCGGCCTTGGTCAGGTATATGTTCACAAGAAAGGCGGTGTGAGCCGCAGTTTGTGGTCGTCAGTGAGCACTTTTGAGACCAGTTTCACCGAAACACAACACTTCTTGCTAAAGCAACATCTGGGAAAGCCTGCTTGCTCATATCAAACGTCTCTATCGCAGATTTACCGAGTTTCACACAGAATTTAATCACGTACCTCTGTTCTAAGGAACTCTGTATTTTTATGTGATTTTGATGTTGCCTTACCCAATTTCAATGTGATTTTCTTTATGAGTGTTGGTGAGTGCTCTGCCGTATGCTGCTTTGGGCATGCCTGCTTTAGACGAAAGAAAAAAGATAACTAACCCAGCCGCAGGCGTTTGTCTAAGCCAGCTCTATGCTCTTTGGCTACATTTTGTTTTTTCAATTGCACCGAAGATAGGAAGTCAATGAGCGTATGCCTGCAGAGCGCGAGAAATTACACATGTAAACGATTACGTCTGTGTGCGTCGCGTAAAACAAAAACCGGTTTTATTCTTTTTTTTGATTGGCGCAAGCAAACTGACCAACAACAATTTTGTGTGATTTTGTAGTTGCCTTATACAATTTCAATGTTCTTTTCTGTGTGAGTAGAGGTGAGTGCTCTGCCCTATGCTTGTTTTGGGCATGCCTGTTTTATACGGACAGACGGACAGACTGACAGACGAACATGGGTAGATCGACTCGGCTGTTGTTGCTGATCAAGAATATATATACTTTATAGGGCCGGAGATGCTTCCTTCCGCCTGTTACATACTTTTGCACAAGCTTAATTACGTTTACTTTTAGCTACTTAGTCGAACTATTCACAGCCACTCATTGACTGGTTGATGCATTACGTCCGGATATGTTTTTGATGCAGATTTTAGATATTTACTTTTTTTCTAAAATATTACAGCAAATTGCGGGAGGCTCAATCCGTGGCCGATTTCGAACCCAATCAATACACCTACTCACAGGAACTGCACACACCATTGGATGAACTTCTTCAAATACCTAACCAGGCGCTAGATTTTCGTGCGGCCTTCAAGCGTTCCTTCAAGCATTGTCTTCAACATCATCGTTATATTAATCAAGCTCTACAGAAAATGGAACTTTTCTATAATCCCATCTGGTTTTGTAAAATCGGCGAGGTGACATTTCTTATGTGTCTGGTGGCTTTCGTGTCGACCAAAAGTACGCAGGCCAATTCTTTGATGCGTATGGTATCCCTGGGTCAATATCTGTTGCTGGTGCTCTACGAACTGTTTATCATTTGCTATTTTGCTGAAATAGTCTATCAGAATAGTCAACGTTGTGGTGATGCTCTATGGCGAAGCCCCTGGCATTTGCATCTACAAGAAGTGCGTAGCGATTATCTATTCTTTTTGTTGAATTCAAAAAGGCAATTCCAGTTGACGGCAGGAAAGATCTACAATTTAAATGTGGATCGTTTCAGGGGGGTAAGTGTGTAAGTAAGTAGAAATCACAGTATATTTTACTTACATGTTCCATTACCTTTCAAGACCATCACCACGGCATTCTCGTTTCTAACTTTGCTGCAGAAGATGGATGCGCGTGGCTAGACAATTTTCCCATAATTTTTGGATACTTTTATTTTTGTACAACTATTATCATTTAAAAAATTAATATAAATTATTAATTAAAATTTGCATAGAAAGTTCAACATAGTTAAGGGGCAAAAACGTTAGTTTTGTATGCTCCAAATACAACAGGGACGTTGGCTTTTTGTTATTCACATAAATTAGATACAAATGTATAATAAATATATATAAATATAAAAAATTAGAAACTGATTTACAATTGTTGCGTATAAAAAAGCGTGGCGTATGTGTTTTGTTTCTCCATTTTGATCAGACAATATTTGTTTCTTACCTTTTGCAAATTAAAAGTAAAACTCAATTCGAGTTAGGGACTTTTACGAAAAATCACGCAAGATTTGTTACTGCTTTGAAAACAAGAAAGAAAAACTTTTTAATTGAATTATATTTTCAATCTCATGAAAGATTTGAATTTAAAGTTTGAATGGCTTAGAGACAGAAGCCCATAGAGTAAGGAAAGTTTGTTGGACTTTCTGCGAAAGCCCTTGAAAATATTAGCATTAGTACGAAAAAACTTCTTTGTAGCTATAGCGGCTAATTTTTGCATTTTTAATTCTTGTTTTTGAAGCAAATAATAATTTTTCTGTGTGGATTTCAGTACTTAGCTTCTTACTGATTAAAGCCTAATACGGAGAACGCAAAAAAGCGCTCGCAAACAAAAATCTTCATATAAAAATGACACCGTAAGACCGCTCGCAAAATTTTTGACGTAAAACGTTTTGCGACTAGTATGCTGACAAGCAAACAGGGGGGTGGTAAAATCCACACTGGCGTCCTCGCGTTACCAACTACTCTGCGCATGTGGATTTTATTGAACAGCTGTTCGAGTTTTGCTTGTGCGTCCAAACTAATTAAATTTATTAATTTTGACAGTCGGTAGAGCAAAAATATGTCAAAAAAATAAAAATTTGATTGAAGCGCTATCATGAGGAAGAAAAAAATCTAATTATTTGGGGCCTCACCAATATTTTGAGTATTTAGATTCAGTTGTTAAGACAGCCAGGAAATCCAGAAAGAGCAGCTACAAATTTGTTGCTTGCACCGGCCAATGCGGATGAAGAAAAATTACATAAATATATATGAACTAACGTTTATGAAATAAAAACAAATAAATAATGAAAATGTGTAACATTTATTGTTGATCTGCACCGGGTGCTTTGTTTTGGAGCCAACTAAAACTGTTGGCGCTCATTTGGAAGGTTTTGACTGAACACTTCTGTGACTCGAACTATTGGTGAAATCACATTAGATCTTACAATCTCTCTTATATCGTTAGCATACTCATATCGTTAGCAAATCTTTCAAATATGGCAACTGAGACGCTAGCGTCTGCTTCTTGTATGCTCTGCCTTCCTCATCCAAGGCAATTTGTGCGGCATAAATGAAATCTTGAGTTTTCAGATACAAAATCTGTAATATAGGGGAACAACTGCCTCCTGGCTTCGCAATTGGACCTTACCGATCTCCATTTTATATACTAATTTTTTTATTGTTGCGACTTGAAAACCTCATTAAATTGTTTGTAAGCCGGGGAAGTGTGACTGTACCTTTAAAAAGTACCAATAACGCCTTATTCTTGGTATTTTTTGGCTGTCTCAGCACACTAATGTGTTTTAACGATCCGCTTTCGCAATAAACGGCTTTTTTGTGCGCACAAACTGTTTGGCCTTCTCCGTACTAGGCTTAAGAAGGTAAGTACGCCATCTGCTTGGCCCTATGTAAGCAATAAGAAAAGGCACCAGCAATAAAGAGATATATCTCCATTGAAAAAAATCGCAGAATTGTTTGGGTTGGTTCATTTCAAAGCTAAGGAGTAGTACTGTCCGATGGTATCAAAGAGAGTCCAAACAATAGAATGGATTTCCCGAAAAACGCTCCTAAAAAGGGTCAAAATAGGCACTTTTAGCTACTTTAACCTCAAATTACTAAAAATCTCGACGGGATGGACAATTTCTGAAAACGCAGTCTTGCTTAGCACACAAAAATATCCAGAATCACTACCAACCATTCAACATACTGGACCTTGTTGCCTAATGTAATTGATTGGTCTAGGTGTCGTTGCTTAATCACATGAATGCGATCAGGTGTGCTTAAACCTAGCTACTCTTGGCACTATAAATCATATTTTTTCGAAAGATTGCCACACTAGCTCGATAAAAGTCCAAGCCCACTGATCATGGACAGCAGGGAAAGCTTTTAGGATTATGGGTTATCTATGCATATTTGGAGGTCTTTGTTCAATTAACATGCAGACATTCATGAATGCTTCCAAAACGTGTCTCTTTTTGTTACGTATGAAGGCATACAAACAGGGAAATCATTGAACATTTTCGATTTGAGGTTCGTTTGAGATGCCCGACAAGTTCACAATCAAAATATGACCATCGATATTTCCCGATTAAATACATTTTCTTGTCGAAATAAAGCTAAAGTTTTAACTTCCACATATTGCAGTTGAAAAATTATTTATATTTAGATTAAATCATACAAAATATTAATATGCTGCTGATTAAATAAGTTATTCATTTCATGGCATTAATTAATTTAAGACTAAAATCGAAAAAATCATATACATTTATAAGGTACTTGGGGTATACATCTATAAACGATTCCCTTACTTCCCGCCTAAATCCTTCTTCATTTATGTTAACTACAATTTGAGCAAGAAATATGTATGGTTTAACAATTTTTTTTGTTTGTTGATTTGTTTTTGTGCTTGGCAATTTGTTTTACAGTATCAAAAGGGGGGGGGGGGGTTTTCTTTTCTTTTTTGAAATTGCAGCCCAAATACTACGAATTACACATGTACACATAAGGCAAATGATAAGACATTTGCTTACAATTAGTTAATAATTAGGTAAGTTTCTTTTGTATTTATAAAAAATGTACATTTTGTTTTATTTTTGATTTCCAATTTATATCTATATATATAAATTATGCTTTATAAATGACTGCATCAATTTGATTTTTAATTATTATCAAAAAAATATATATATATATTTGTATGTATATTATTTTAGGCGTTTTCCCCCATTTGTTATTTCTTGAATTTGTTTTATATATTACAAAAAGCCCCACAACAAGGTGAGCAGCCCAGTAAAATGACAACAAAGCACACAATGCCACAATATGCAATTGTTGCCATTTGCCTGTGATAAATGCCCTTTGTTTTTTGCCGCTGTTGTTGCTCCTGTTTGTGCTGTACATTGCCTGGAACGAAGTTCCTCCTTGTGCTGTGTAAGTCTGAGTATATGCCCCTCATGTTGCCGCTGGCCCTAAATAGTTGTAATAGCTGTTGCTGCTGCTGCTGAAGTGGCTTCTTGTTGTTGACTAGTTTGAAGTTGATGCATCGCTAGCTTGCAAGCGACATGCGCACCGTACTCGTGCTATTATCATGATTGTAATGCTCCGCATTGACAATCACCTGCACCACATAGCCCTGGTATATGCTGCACTCATCGATGGGCACTTTATCGCCCAACAGTTTGCCACTGTAGAACCAACGCTGACAGCAGGCATCCACACCCTCCACGGCCTGGAGGAGAGAGAAAGAAATAAAAGTTGTCTCATTAATTATATTTTACATAATACATAACGCTCTCGTTGTTGTTTGTGGCTGATGACCTTTTATTCGGTATGTATTGTGTTTATTTTTTTTTTATGATTCGCGGATTTCTTTCTTCCCAAAAGATCAGAGCACCCAGCATCTTAATCCAAAGACTTAAAGCTGGAATTTCCTAAGCAAACAGCCTAAAAAATGCTTAATGGTTACAGTTCGAAATAAGTTAACTATGGTCGAGGTCCTATAAGTTATAAGGTGAACACGCCGCGACTTCTTAGCTATGATTTGAGCTCGTGAGCCTAACGGTTGTCCTTGAAATTGGTATCAGAAATAGCTCAAATCGTTGAAATGACAAACTAAAATGAAATTAATTAGTATTTAAAACAGGAATGCGAACCGAACCGCTAATTTCAGCTTCCAAATCGAGCCGCAAACTGAACCAAAAACCACAAATCAAAACGGTTCGGTTAGGATCATTGGGTTAGCGTTTTAGGACATACTCTCCGAACAGATTAGAGGACATTTCTAAATGCTAAACTTAAGAACCGTCTTAAATGGTAAAGATTTGGAGGAATTAGGGGCAATCATTGAAAAGTCGGAAAATAAGACATTCCGAGCAAATTAAATGTTAAGTAGCGACGATATTCTCAAGGAAGGGCTTTAAGAGTTTAGATTGGTTATAATAAACGGCGATCCAAGAAAATAAATCAGTTAAACATTTTTCAGACTACCCTACCTTCGAAAGTTTGGAAAAAATACATTTCTGCGCAGGTGTAAGGGCGAATCGGGAGTTTCTCTTAAGAAAGGGTTTGAGCATTGATACTTTAATTCTTTTGTTTTAGCTTATTTTGTTTTTTTTTCTGCAGGTGGGATAGGTTGCTTAAAAATTGCAAACTATTTTTTTTTTTTTTTGCTTCTACCCACCTAAACTCAATCAGCTGTTTAGCAAGTCAAGGTTGCCACTAGTTTTACGCAGGGTATGGGAAAAAGCACTTAGTTAGTCTAAGAACAGGCCCAGTTAAGAGACCAGTCGGCAGTTTTAGAAACCCTTTCGCTAACCTTTTTTATATGGAGTTGACACCCAGTTTTATCGATTTAGCTGGTCTGATTACTACGCTTGCCTAAGGCGATCGTAGAACAGAAATAAGTTTTTGGCCTTTTTTAAAATTGCGTAACTTCAAAAAGTCTGCGCAGATTCGTGACAAAATCGGGTCGTTATAATTAAGTGTTAAGATCTAACAGAATTTCGGCCGAACATAAATTGAGATTTTGGCATTTTTTGGACTGCCTTACCCAAAAAAATTGGGAAAAATATTCCTTTCCGCGTAGATTTAAGGGTACTGTATAATTTTTTTTTGCTTGTTTGTTGGCATCAGCGCTTCAAACTTACTGATGAGATGAATGGGAATTCATCGAAACAGTTGTCTGAGTATTCAAAGCTGCCCAAATGTACAAAATCTTTGTTGATTTCGCGGTAGATAATTGAATTATAATCAATCATTGACCTTAAGACGGCTACTAACAAGCACTATTTCTTGTTCAGGCAACACCTGTTACCATTCCACAAGCGCCAACACAATCAAGCCTACTTAAAAATCTAATCTCATATGAAAATTTAGCAAGTTCTGCCATTTCTTGCACCTTTCAAACTACACACCTCATTTAATTTAATTTCACTTACCTGCAGCTTCTTTTTGCACTGTCCCACCGTATCTTTTGAATATACGGGCAGCTTAACATCAGTCATGGTCGATGATATGCGCAACTTGAGAAAGATTTCGGTTCCGCCATCCACTGGCTCTGAGTATTCAGCAGGTGAATCGCGTCCATTCTCCTCCTTAACAATATTGATGGGATATGAGAGACAATAGATGGGCACCTTGTACTGAGTGCCAAGTTCATCGTAGCATTCTGTGAGGTAGCTGTAAGCGGAATTAACAAAAATAAAATTGCGTTTGGTTACCCAGCAGTTTGTTTATCTTATCGCATAAAAAAAAAACCAAAAAGCCATTAGCCAACCATTTGGTGGTATGCTTTAAGTCTAATCATTCAATGCCAAGTGGGGTAGGCCTGATAACAAACAGAGTGTATTACTCTCTATGAAATTTCTTTTAGATGGCTTATACTATAAAAAAGTAAGTGTAAGGTCACCGCTACATTAAAATACAAATATGATTTGCTCAAAGTGACCTATTGCAGTGGTCTGGTCACAAATACAGTCCAAATGTCAGTCAAAAATCGATGTCTAATAAAAAACTTTATGGCGGTTGGGGGGAAAATGTGTCGAACTGCCGATGCCCTTTCAAAGGGTGCAATGAAATGGGATTTAGGAGAAGCCGAGATCATCTATTGTGATAAATATAAAGTGGGGGAAGTGAAATGGGTTGAGAGGTTTAATAGGTCTCTATTTAACCGTCTTGGGGAGTCGATTTACAGATGAAATTTATAAGCAACTTTTTCCAAATTTTTCATATTTATATTTTTGAGATTACATGACAAAAATGGGTACAGCTTCATCAATTTTCAAGTTAAGACATATTCAACCACTCAAAATGTTTGGAAGATTTGCGGCTTTTACATTTTTTTTTTGAAAATTTTTGAAGGACGGGTCTTAAACATTTTAGAAAACATTTCAAAACTTTATTAAACCGTTTTCGAGTTATTAAAAATAATAAAAAAATAGAATTTCACTCATTTTAGCGTAAAACTTCCGCTAAAAGGCTCCGAAAAATCTCAAAAATTTGGGGTTAAGCTTTTCTCATAATAAGCTTCCTTTGGGCCAGAAAATATGTTGTTTTTCTTGGACTATCCCATATATTATATTAAAATATTTCATCATTTTTTATTTCTACAAACCATCTCCTAAAAACCTCTAAACCCTTTCACAGTTAGGGTATAGCTCATAAAAAGGACACACACAAATAGCCTTAGCTGTCATGCTTTGATGGAGTTTTTTTATATGACCATCAAAATCTCTCTATTGTATATTGATTTTCTGACCCCCGCCTACTCACGCCTCGTTACTGGGTGTCACTGGCAATTAGCCTTTGGGTGTCATTAAATCCATCGGCTTCAACACACACACACACACACACACGCAAATACTCACCCATTTGGCACAGAAACATTGGCTCCATCGAGTATGGCCTGGGCCATTTGAAAGTCCAGGCCCTCGGCTGCATTGGTGGCCGCCCGCAAAGCATCCCAAATCTCTTTGCGACCATCAAATGCGGGCGCAGTATCCCAAAATTCATCTCGCTTTGAGCGCAATTGACCTTCGGTAAGGGGCACATCGGAGCGCCAGCGTATAGTTTCATTGCAGAGGGGACGATTTTTGCGAGCAGCGCCCAGGGCAATGCCTGTGTCAAAGTAAAATATAATTAAAGAACGGGTTGTGCCTGGTCAATCAAATTTTGGAGGCCACTCACCTGCACTGGCCGGGCGCGAGATGCTGGCCGAGGAGACACTCATTGTCTCATTGTCGGGATTCATGCGACACACACAAGCGCCCATTTTTGTTGTTGCTATTGTTGTTTCTCCTCTGCCTGTGGCGCTGCCTCTGCCGCTGTCGCTGCCTACCCTTCACAGCCGCCTTCGTCCCAGGTGTGGTGTGCCTTTGCCCGAGTTTTTTCCTTGATTGATGCCTCGGCACTTATATTTTATATGTTGTATGCTTCAGCGTTTTGTGCACAATTATGGAGTTGCTTGTTTTTATTTTTTATAATAATCATCATAGTGTGCCCAGATATGACATTACAAAAAATACCATGATAGCAAGTTATGTTAATTAGGGATGGCAAAACATAAAAAAATACTCGATTGGTGTGCAATATATCGATTAGTGCAGTGGGCGGATGGAAATTGAAGTGCTCAAAAATCGAATAAAACATTTTGTTCTAAAAACGGATTTTTCATATGATTTTTAAAACCTTCAGTTTTTATCCGGCGTCATGTTATGCTTTCGCTTAACTTTCAAGTTTAAACAGAGATACACAACACCTTAAAGGAGGATTTTTGATAGTACAGCTGTGTCATGAGGAACCACCATCAATCATCAGTGATCATTGACTACCTCTGAAGTGCCTGCCGAAGATTAAATACCCCGCCAAACTTCAAACTTAGTAGAACTATGAAAATGAATAGAAAACCAATAAATACAATGTTTGGAGACGATTACATTGAAAACAAAAAAAGTTTTTCTTACTAAAACAAGTTTTTCGACCGATCGTTCATACGATCCGGACGGTTCCGACATTTTAGCCAAGTGCAGTAAAAATAACACTCTGTGCAAAATTTTAGATCGATCGACACACGGACAGGGCTAAATCAACTTAGCTCCTTACCCTGATCAAGAATATATATAGTTTATGGGGTCAAAAATGAACATTTCTATGCGTTGCAAACTTCTGGCAAAATTATAATACCCTTTTCATGGGTATAAAAGCAAATGGGGTATCGATTCATAGGTTTTTGGGTACTCCAATATCATTTCTGGTAATACTTTTTAGATCGGTGTGGAGGGAGCTGACCAATGGAGGGGAAAGGAAATAAAATCTAAAAAAAATCAAATGGGGTATCGTTTCATGTTTTTGCGTGTTAACCTTCTAATACCTAAGGTTGTAAATTATAATTTGCCCAATAATTTTGTTATCTGATACTGGTAAAGTGTAGAAACGAGCTGTCCAATAGTGTTTTAGTGGAGGTTTTTGAAAATACATTGCCATTATAAAAAGCTTCGAAATCGATCGTGCATGTACTCTTTTCAAATTCTACAAGCTTATCTCAAACTCAATAAGTTGCAAAAAGGCTCGCACTAAAAAAGAACCACCAATCGAGTCTTTAGCTTTTACACTGATTCGAGCCTTATTCAGTATATTAAAATCCTTAAGAGCCCGAACTTAAAGAATACCTCGACCAAACGACTTTAAAATATGTAGGCTTTGCAACAGATTGCACTCACCGAATGTTTAGGAAAAAGAACTATAAATGGATTATCTTCATTTCCTTTGCTTCAGAACATATTAAAAGAAATAAAGCTAATGTAACTGCCTCCAAATACATTCACAGTATTTCATCCTTTGTTTATTAACATTTTGAGTCTTCTGCGAATATGTTGCTCTCTTCTCTTCAAAAAATCTTTCCATGCGACAACAGCTGGTATTTCCAATTGCAAACCACGCTGGAATATTCAAGCAACAGCAGCAGCAGCCCAATACAAGACGCGACAGCAGAAAGCAACGCAGAGTAGAAATGGAAAACAAGAAACCAGACGACCTCGACAAAGTTGTCGCAAAAACAAAAGAAATACAAATACAAGCCGACATATGCACCAAGTAAAAAAGAGAGAGGTAGAGAAAATCAAATCAAACAAGTGACTTGTGTGTTATTTGAGGCGATACCAACGGTAAATGGTGTAAGGAAGCAAGTCTTTGAAGTATTAATTAAAAATTGCTTTTGCGAAATATAAATTAGTAAAAAACTTTTATTCGAAGGTGTCCAAGAAATCTCTTCCAACCAAATTCCAATCTAAAACCAATTCTCGGAGTCCTAGAAATCTCTTTCGGATGGTTTCAATCCTCTCGTATTTTGTGAGGAGATTTTGGCTAGACTTTCGAATAAGAATTTAAACTCTCTCGAGTAAAATCATTACAAACTATTCAAATGTTCATTTCGATCAAATCATGCGGAATCCGGAATTGGTAGCTGTTCCCGTTTCCGGAAAATGATCAAGTTATTCGGTTTCAGGAAGAGGTTCAGGTTTAGAAAATCACTTGGGACCCCTGAGCTGCTGAATAGGGTGACTAACTTTATTCTCGACTGGTTTTAGGCAAAGGAATACGTGGTTGCGGTTTACCTTGACATTAAACAGGATTTTGATAGAGTGTGGCATGACGATTGCTAGGCAAGATAAAAGACATCCTACCGCCTCAGCTTTACTCTCTTGTGAAAAGCTTTCTCACGGACCAGACCTTCTCAGTAATCTTGGAAGGAGCTGTTTGCAGTGTGAGGGTAATAAGCGCTGGTGTGCCACAAGAAGTGTCCTCGGACCAACCCTATACTCTCTTACATTGTGACATGCCACAGACTTCCATTGAAGACCCAAGATACTCATATGCTCTCTTATCGGCCCGTCTATAAGCACGACGTCGTTTAGCAATATTTGTATCACTTCAGCAGATGGGCTAAGCGATGAAACCTGGATAAATGTGCCAGTTTAACATATACACTTCGTCGCGATGAGTGCCCAGGCGTGTTTCTCAATGAGCAGCTATTTCGGCACTTGCCTTGACATAAATACTTGGGAATATACTTTCGGAACCCATATCAACGCGCTTGTAAGATCACTCTATGGCAGAGTGAAGAAAGTGGGATGGCTGCTCTCCATTAGGAATAAACTCTCACTCCGTAACAAAGTGCATATTTACAAGGCAATCATAGCACCAGCTTAGAGATATGGGATCCAAGTGTATGGAATAGCTGCAAAATATCATTTGAGACTGCGCAAACTATCGGGAGCGCCCTGGTATATGTGCACAAGACATTTGGAAAGCGATCTCAGCGTGTCGAAGATTGGAAACGTTATAAATACACAGGCAGGCAAATACGTGGAGAGATTGAGAAGTCACCCCAACCCTCTTGCCAGAAGACTGTTGCGTAGACGTCGGAAAGCCGGAAGCAGAGTAAGACGACGCCTCAAGAAGATTTTCCCTAGATAACTTCCAAACAGAATAATACCCTAGCAGCTCCTATGTTGAGGTGTATACTAAGCTTTAGGATGGATGAAAAATACAGAGCAAATCGTAAAGTCACTTAAGATCAAGGTGATGACTATAGTTTTTAACAAATAGTTCCTTGTGGATGATGTTTGATGTATGATTTTTGATGTTTGATGTATGCTAGTGAAAACTGCCATTCATTCGAAAAGACAATCGATTTCTTCACTGGGAAAATGGGACTATCAAAATGAATATGAATATGATATTGCAAATTGCAGTCGGAACAGGCCTGAATATTTCAGCTTTAGGTGAGCTTTGGCATTTTAAAAAGCTTTCTAATACAAAATATTCAGTTTATTATCTAGACCAAATATATACTTTATAATGTGATCGAAACCAACGGACCAACTTAAAGTTACATCAAATAGAATCAGACTCCTAGATCTATGGTCTTTCAAATTTTCGCACCTTCATAAGACGTAGAAATAATAACTTTCCAAACAGATTTAAGGATATTTCGGAAAGTTTGACTTAGGAACATCCCTAAAGGGCTTAAAAACGGTGAACTTAAGGGCGATTCTTGAACGGAAAGAAGTTTTTTGAATGTACACAACTTCAAAAATCCGAAAATATGACTTTCCGATCAGATTACGCAGGATTTAAGAGTTAAGATAGGATGAAATTAAGGACGATCTTTGAACTTTTTGTACTGCCTTATCTTCAAAAGTCCGTAGAAGAAGAACTTTTCAAACAGATTTTAACAAAATTCGGGACGTTATCCAGGTTGGGATTTGGAGGAATTAAGGGCGATTTTAAAACAAAAATGAGCTTTTGGCATAGGCAAGCCGTAACTTCAAAAGCCCGAAAAATAACTATCCAGATACAAGAAGAAGTGGGGTCTTTATACTTAAGGATGGGCTTTGAGGGTTTATTTGAATGAATTTAGATCGATCCGAGAACCTCAAATGCGATTTTGGCATTTTTCTGTCTGCCTTATCTACGAAAGTTCGCAAAATAATTTCTTTTCGCGCAGATTTAAGGGAAGATCGGGATTCGAAAACGGAAGCTAGATGCCTGCTTCCGTACCGTATACTAAATTGAGAGTAAGCCACTTATCCGAACCGAAACCGCGGTAATAAACCGAACCGCTGAACCGAACTAGTCCTTATTTCCGATCGGTTTACATCCCTGATTTATGTAGTAAGCTGATAGAAGTTAGACAAAAGAAATAGTTCCCTTAGAAATCAGCTGTCTGTAAAGCTTATGGACACGACTACCGTTACTTCAGCAACAGGCCACAACATTCAGACCCAGCACATGCATACAAAGAAATATGTATGTACACACGTACTTCCAGCCGCAGAGCGCCGTCAGCAAAACTGGCCAACGACAGCAACAGCAGCGACCACTTCCAATGAGCAAAAAAAACGAAAGACTTCAATTCAGTTGGGTGAAGACAACGAACTCGCAAAGAGCTTGGCGCGGACGACCGACGAAATTTAAAATTTATTTCAACCCGAAGTGGAAAGCAAAAAACAAAACAAAAAAAAATCACGTCGTCTACGGCTTCAACAAACGGTACGTGCGCGCATGCGTGTTGTAAGTGTGTGAGTGAGTGGCTAAAAGTTTAATGCAGCAACAGCAGCAGCCATAAGTAAGCTAAAAAAGCACAGCAAAAGAAATACAAAAAAAAAAATTAATAAAAAGAAATCAAACACGAAATATTGGAACTGGAATTAAAGTGAGCCACGCAATAGAAAATTGTTAGGCAAGTGAAATTTTGTGCTTAAATTAAAAAACCTTTACGGATTCTTTGAACTGGAGACAACATTCACTCTCGCTATCTGTAAGATACATAATTTTCGTTGGCCTTTTCTTTTTTCTTTCTTTTTTTTTGTGCCATTTCATCGTCGACAGCAGCAACAGCAGTAGCACCAGCAGCAGCAGCAGCCGTCTTACCAAACGGTACAATTTTATGATGGGGGGAAAGTTAAATAAATCTCTTTCTATTTTTCTTTCAACGGGTTTTTTGTGCAAGACTTTGGCAACACTTTTGCTTTTTGGTAAATCTCTGACTATTTAGCATTTTGAACGCAAATAAAACCCGTTTCAAACATAACACACACCTTAAAAAACAACAGCAACAACAACTTGTTCTATAAATTATAATATTAAATTAGCAAGCCCAAAAAGTCAGGTTGAAACCCATTTTCTTGGCATTTACCAGAGAGTTGTTAAACGCTTTCAGAAGAAATTCAAAATGTCATTAATTTTTCAGCTGATTCTGTTTTCTGCCTCATCCATTTGGCATTTTCAATCGGAGCCACTCGATCTTTACACAATTTGTTATTAACCCCAAACGCCGCCTCCAACATAAAACAGCTGGAATTTTGTGCTCTTTCTCTCTCTCTCTTGGTGTCTTCTTTAAACGTGTGTTGATTCTATTTATTTAAATTTTTTTCGCATACAACAATTTGTGTTTGTGTTGGCTCACGGCAAATATTGAATGTTGACGTAGCTGTAAATCAAGGCCTGAGGTTGGTTGGTTGGTAGATTTATCCTTCATATAAATCCCAAATACAGTCATCATGGCAGAAACACACCAAGCCCTTCTCCAAGCTCAGTGACACACAAAAAGTAAACGGAAACAAAAAATCAAGTTCCGATTAAACGCAAAAAACCATGCCAGTCTTTGGTTGTTAACCCAAAATTCAAAAGCCTCCCATGACTCACTCATCATAATCATGCACAGTTTTTTTTTTTTTTTTTTTAAATTAAAGTGACACATAGCCTTATCTATTCAAAATTTTACGGATTCTCATCTGATTTAAATTATTGCCTTTTAATGCATTTTAATTGCTCCAGTCAATATTACAAAACCACATTGCAAATTGAAAGAGCTAAGAAAACAATTCGCATACATTCTGTGAGTCAGAGACAAGTCAAGACGGTGGGTTTTTGCAGTACGTTTGTATGTAGATACAAGTGTAACGGTAAGAACTTTTAAAATAAATGAATGGGCAACTTTTTTTGAAGACACCCTTTAAGGCATGACCAAATTAAATTCGACGAAAAGGTATCTGGGTTGCGTCAATTAAGGAAACTTAAGTTTTAATTATGTTTTAATATAATTCCCGTTTCTGAACTTGCGAAATTCAGCTTGTCAGCTGTTTAGGCTTGAGCCCCGAAATGTTATAAAACAAGGAAGAAAGTTGGTCTTGGCCGACTAGAATATACTCTGTACTAGGGGTGCCATATACCAGTATCGAATATTTTTCCGATGCGATGACTCGATTTACGAATTTTTTATATATTTATCTCAATCTCATATCTCAAAAATTTCCAAATTTTAACCAAGCGTTTTATACATGAAGATATGTCTTCATCTACATCTACCCACGATATAAATTCATGACCTTCTGCACCTTCTAAATTGTTAACCTACTGAACCCCTCTGTTTGGAAAAAAGTTCGGTTCAAAGAATCACTTTATTCTGTTTTTTTAGAGCTTATAAAACTATCATAATTTATTGAACATAATTTTACAGGGCTGAGCTGGAGCACTGTCACTTCAAAACCATATCTTAGTCTGACTTCGAAAAGGAAGTTATGCATAATTATGCATATATGTACTTATGTACATTAGAGCGCACTTTTTTTGAGTGGAAAATTTAAGTTCATACTGGCGCCCCTTGATTCGCTAGTTTATGGTGTATACTTAACGAGAAAGAAGAAAAAAGTTCTAAAAGTTATGTTATAGTGGAGACGACGGGGCTCCAAAGTTATTTACATTACTCATACGCAGTGTTGCCTTTCAACTTTCTATATTTTTGTAGTTGGCGTTGATTTCATGCAATCTGATTAAAACTATTGTTTGGCAAAGCATAAGGGACGATACCAAATAAAATGCTTAATAAGCAATGAAGTTTGGAGAAGCAAACTTAATCTTAAGACTTGGATTTAAAACATGTTTCATAACACTCAAAAGTACCTTCGAGAACC
The DNA here is from genome assembly GCA_018904265.1 of Lordiphosa collinella. Classification (NCBI taxonomy): domain Eukaryota; kingdom Metazoa; phylum Arthropoda; class Insecta; order Diptera; family Drosophilidae; genus Lordiphosa; species Lordiphosa collinella. Next base: position 126,512 of record JAEIFV010000580.1, on the reverse strand, counting down.
GAGCACACAATTAAAAAAATAGGGGCTCGGCTTGGCTCGGCTCGGCCGAAGATTTGTATACCCTTGCAGTTTGTTTTTCTAAATAAGACTACTTTTCGGACCTTACTTTTCTATGGGAGCTATACTATATAGATGTCCGATTTCGACCAAACTTAGTGCAATGCATGGGAAAGCATAACAAACTGTTAATTACAAAATTTGGAGGCGGTCCCAATTAAAACAAAAAAGTTTTTCCCACTAGAACTTCTTTTTCGACCGATAATTCATACTGCAGCTATATGCTATAGTCATCCGATTTTGACAAAACTTTGCAGAGTTCTGTAAAAGTATAAAAAATAAATATGTGCCCACGTAAGGAACGTTTCCAGTAAAAACAAAAATGTTTTTCTCACAAGAACTAGTTTTTCGACCGATCGTTCCTATGGTAGCTATATGCTATAGTCATCCGATTTTGACCAAACTTTGTAGAATCGTTTGAGAGCATATAAAACAAACATAAGCAAGTTTTGAGGACATTTCCATTGAAAACAAAAAAGTTTTTCTAACTAAGAATACTTTTCTGACTCTACTTTTCTATGACAGCTATACTATATAGATGTCCGACTTCGACAAAATTTGGTGGAATCATGAAAAAGCATAGTAAACTATGAAATACTAAGTTTGGAGGCTTTTTTATTGAAAACAGATTAGTTTTTCTCAGTAAAACTAGTTTTTCGACCGATCGTTCCTATGACAGCTATATGCTATGGTCATCCAATCCGGCCGGTTCCAACAAATGTGCAGCGTATTTGTACCGAAAGACTTCGTGCAAAGTTTGGTTAGGATAGCTTTAAAACTGACGGAGGAGATAGCATAGGAACAGACGGACAGACCGGCGGGCAGACGGACAGGGCTAAATCAACTCAGCACGTCATGCTGATCAAGAATATATATACCTAATGTGGTCGGAGATGCTTCCTTCTATGCTTTACAAACATCCGGACAATTTTATAATACCCTCTGCAAGGGTATAAAAATTATAAATTGAGAAATGCTAGTATCAAAATGATACCAAAAGTTCGACAGTCAAATATCAAAATGATAGTTGTTACTATTAGCTTACTAGAGTATCAATTTGCATTTCGAAATACATTAAACTCGAAAAATCAACGTACTGATATTAAAGAGAATTTGATACTCAATAGTTGCAAATTGATACTAAATAGTGTCATTTTGATGACTCTTTTTTTTTGGGTGTATGACAGCTATATGCTATAGTTGATACGGTTCCACAAATGTCAGCGTATAAGTACTAGAGGACGTGCAAAGTTTGCGAATATAGCTCTAAGCTGACGAAATCAAAAAGAGCTATAAGCTTCTTTTTATGGTGAGGTCAGAGTTCAAAGTATAAAAATTAAAGGCTGATAGATGCATTAAAAGTATGCAATTAATTCAAGAGGGATAGGTGTGTGTTTACCGGTTCCAATAAATCAAGCATTCCTTAAATCCATTTAAATTTAAAATTGAAAGTATACAAGCCAACATACTAAATAAAATGAAAAACTGGTACAATCACAACTTGAATTGTAAACTAATGACGTTTCACCCTCGTGTTTTTATTAATATTAAAGATGTTTATAAAAAAATCTTTTAAATTATCTTTAACTTTAAACATTTATAATTTACAATTTTAAAAATCATAAATTAAAGGAGAATTATTTTAATGCTTAAAACAATTTTAATCTTTAACCATCAGCAAGTTTGAAAACGAAACTCGTGGTGCGTTTAAGTCCGGAGCTCCCTGTTCCAACCTTAAAAAAAAAAAAACGATACAGTGAGAGCTGGTTCAGCGCTATTCTCTCAAATGTGCTTGCTCTCCTCTCTAGTTTCTTTTCCTCACTCCCCTCGCCTAAAATCACCAAACAGAACGAATTTAGCTCGATTTCAAGCGCGAAATTCTTAAAAATTCAAGAATGAATCAATTTTTTCAAGTGTGTTCGTACTTAAATTATTCGTTATACTTTTTTCTGGGTGTAGGACTCAAAACCCATAACATGCAAAAAGCTCATTTCCTAAAGGATAAGAAGAAGCGTGTGACGACGACTAGGATTTGCATATAGTACTTTTTATTTTTTTTTGGTAGATTGCATAACTTGATTCGAAGCTATGAGATATCATAACTCTTTGACCTCGAGCTGGCAAAACTAGCTTTGTTTCATGATAAGTAATCTTCCGAGCTACTTTGTTGTAGGGGAGAGAGGGAAACTGGCAGCATGGACCATATAGTCCCTGATATTTAATGCACATATTTAGGAAAATTAAAAAAAAATGATTCGTTTTCATTTTGGCAATTGGCAGTCGAGTTTACTTTCACAAAAAAAAACTTACAGTTTAAATTTTTTAAATTTTTTCAGTTTAAAATTTCTATTTAATTTCCATATTTGCCCCCACTTTGTGATCTGTCTCTTTTATGCTTGATTAGCTCATTAAATTCAATTTAATCAATGTCATGGCATATTTTAACATCTTATTTATGGCTATGGGTAAATTTCATCTCATCCTCCTCTAACAAAACTTGTTTAGTCTTTGGCAATAATATACAAAATCAATTTTATATCAAAGAAGAAAAAAAAAACCATATGCAATTTAGCAACAACAAGTATAAAATTTGTTATGACCATCGGATGGATTTGTTAAAATGTCAAATGTTCATTAAGAATTGTTCTCTTTTTATGCTTATTCAAGGTATAAAGTTGTTAAGTAAGATGCACATCTCGTAAAATTTCATAAATAAAAGTGGATTTTGAGCTTGAACTAGTTTTGTTTGTATTTTTTAGTAGTGGGATAGTTTTTGAAGTCGACTTGGAGGAAATGACCAACTACAGTACGAAATTTTAAGCGAAATAGCAAAGAGTAGCAAAAACCAAAGAAAAATCCGTATGTTAGGAAAATATTTTGTATATATCAGTATCAGAGATCAGTCCTATAATCAACCAGTGAATCCTCACCTCAGAAGCAGTGAATTTGTGACGTTGTAAAGGGAATGGAGAATTTCTTGTATTAATTGTTCAGCTAATAATGAGTCTCAACAGTCAACAGAATATTGCTACAAAGTATACGCAAACTGAAAACATTTTTTTCAAACAACTTAGTTCAATTTGTTCTGAAATTAGTTTATTCTTGAAAAAAGGCAAGTAAGCTAGCTTAAAACCAGTCCTGAAAACAAAACTTTATACCTCACGCATTCTAACCAAAAGAACTAACAAGGAATTTTAAAGCTGAAATTAACCCTTTCATAGATTCCAAATGCATAAGCTTCTGCATAAGATTCCCCCTAGAGTTAACCTCGGTTAACCTCAACATTAAATACTTTTACCCACACACCAAACGTGCTTAGAGTACCAAATATGACCTCAGTCCCAGAAAATTCGTGAATCAAATTATAACCAAATTATGTATTCAAGTCAACACCTTCAATTACAATAAGATTTCAGATAGATTCAGACCAAAATAAGGATTACAAGAGCACAATTGTTAAAAACGAATGAGATCTTGGATAGCCAACCGGTTGAACAGGAAAATATGTACAAATAGTAAGTAGAGCGGGCCATGGGCAGGGCAACAAACTGGTCAGAGTTAAAGATATATATAAGGTAGATATGGCCACAATAAGACAACAGCTGCAGGCAATTTTTTTTTTTTGTTTGGACCATTGAACAATTTTCTGTGGTAATAATCATATTAGCGCCAGTAAAGTGAATGGCATATGGGTAGGAAGAGGGAGTGGGGGTGGGGCCCTCCCAGCATACAAAAAAGCTTTGGTTTTTGGTAGCGCTAACAATTAAAACCCTCGCACAAACAAAAGTGAAAGTCAAATACTTGCAAAAATAAAATAAAATTAATGTTATAATAAAAAAATCTATGAACAAGGCGGCAGCAATTCATGTTGTTGCTATTGTGGCTATTGTGGCGCATAAATTGATTGCCACATTTAAGCTAGTCAAAACGGGAACGAAAAAATACCAGCCAGAGCAAATCGAACTCGAACCGGCCACGCCAAGTCGCCAAGTCGTCAATGACGAGAGTCGGACAACCAGTTTTTCGGTGGGCAACAGGAAAAGCAATTCCGCAATTCAACCAAAGAAATATGCGCAAATAAGAGCAATATTTAAAACCTCAGCCATTCCGGAATGAACTATGCATGGAGGGTGGGGAAGATGGAGGAGATCAGCTGGTTGGTGCGCTTAATGGATGACTGTTCAATGAGCAGTTTTGTGGTCAGTTAAATGGACGCGATCAAATGAAACTGTCTTAAAGGAAGTGTTGGAAATGATTTGGCAATTTATCTAGTGCCGAAATAATACTCCAACAACGCCGAAAGCAGAGTGACCAGATAAAAAAAGGTTTTGACCAAGACTATGCTAAAGAGGGAATATTACAATTGTCCAGACGTTTGTAACGCATAAGTGTGGCGACTCTGCCCACTCTAGTCACCAGCGACTATCGATTACTCTGGCGATTATGGTCACACTATGACGCAGCTATCATATCTCTCATCTCCAGCATCTCGAGTGGTAGTCTGTGTGTGTGCAACTTTTAGCTGGCTGCCTCGGGCCAGCTCGCAACATGATAGTGTGGAAATCGATAGTCGCTCGTGACTAGTAATCGAGTCACCACAGAAGCATCTCCGACCACATAAAGTATATATATTCTTGATCAGTATGACGAGCTAAGTTGATTTAGTCATGTCCGTCCATATGCTTTTATTAGAGCTCGCAAAAAACTCTCAACACTTTCAACATGACGGCAAAAAACCGTTTGCTAACGGACACAACGTAAACAGGGAGCGAAAGACAGTTACAGTTCTGTTTTTGCTCATTTCTGTTGCGCTCAGAGCAAAGACCGATTTTTTCGTTCCTGTTTCTCTGCAGTCTTTCAATGCCACTTTTGCCGAGAGCATACTTCCGAAGTGTTTTTTGCGTATGTATATGTGGTTGTGTGTGTCTTTGTATAACGAGCATACATACTTAACACACACACATACAGCTTAAAAAACCCACAAAACAAAAACAAAACAAAAAACACTTTTCGCTGATACTTATTAGTGGTATTCCTGAAAGTGTTTTGCTTTTTGTTTGCATTTTGATATCGAGGAAGCAAATCAAAAGCAGTTGACGGAACGACACTGATTTAATTATGATTTGCTTTCGTTTGCAGAACAATTGGCGCCATTTCAAACAAAGGCGAGAAACCAAATAATGTGGAATGAAATTGTTAAAACTAAATTTCTAAGCTTCTTAAGTAAGTTTGTGGGCAGAATATGTAGTCTTCAATGTTACAAAGGCTAACCTCTTGCCGACCGTTTGGGATAGACCGCTTGCCGAAAAGGGTCTTTTTTGTGTGTATGCAATCAGTGTGCGCTTCTTAGGCTACCGATATCAACGCATGTTTGTATGTATGCGACAAACTATGTGCGCTCTGTCATTCTCTCTCACACTGCTACAATCTGCTCCACTTGGCTTTGTTCACAGCAACCTTTTTGAAATAACATTTTGGTCTCTCGGTCTTCAAATAACTCACACTCTGCGACCGCTTGACTGAAATGGGCCTGTTATTCGGTTGATGTCGGACCGACCAGCCTGATTGAACAACAACAGCCGCTTAACAGCGAGCGCGAGAGCAACACACAATCGGTTGAGGGAAGACCAAGCCCGTTTTATTTTTATTTTTTCGGTTGCGGTCGTGAGCAGAGCAGACCTAAAATATGGGTTGAGAGTTATTTACGTGCTATGATTTATATAATAGGCTCGTATGCATTCTAAAATGCAAAAAACTGATGCACGAAATCCAAAGCAAATCAAAATCGAAAGCAAATCACTTTTCAGGAATACCACTATTGTGTTCTGCTTATTTGCAGACAGTTGCAGACAGTTTACTCGTATGAATGAAGAAGCTCCAGTAAAAAAATGTTTAGGCGGAAGGCGAACGAATTAGGGAAAGGAAGAAGGGTAGGACGCCCGAAACTAAGATGGGAAGATCAGGTGCTGAAAGACATTAATGAAGATGAAAGATGAAACAAAAAAGTAACGAATAACCATCCAATTTCTTCTTCACTACAAGTATCATATACCCTTAATAAGGGTATAAACGAACCAAAACGGAGCTCACATAAGTTCAGGAGTTCTCACACTTGCATTCTTTGCAATGAATAAAGAACAAAAAAAAAATTGCGAAAAAAAAAATCTATTTCTCCGACCGTGACAGGACTCGAACCTGCAATCTTCGGATTCGAAGTCCGACGCCTTATCCATTAGGCCACACGGTCCTGTTGTAAAGCCACATTAGTTTCAGCCTTATAAAGCGCAAAAGAGGCGCGCAACTCGAGAGCATCCGAACGTATGCACAACCCACCCCTGACATCGCCCCTACCCCAGCAAAGCCAAATGTGCGTCACATTGGGGGTGGATGAGACAACGTTTACTAAATAATTGTGCGTCATTTGGGGGTTGTAATCAGATGACGCGATGACCAAAGCCATTTTCTGCGCAGACTCCAGTAAAGTAGGTGGTTTTGACACACTCACACAGCATCCCTTGGTATTTTGCAGCAACAGATGTTTTTCCATTACGTTAGAACAGCATAACGTAAGAAACTGTCATACCGTACTGATGCACTCAGCTGCAGTTATTATATTATTTCTATGGATAAACCATTTGATATAAAACAGGGGTGTCCAAGACTTATGTCGCGACTGCACATATTTTTTGTAATTCACGTAAGCATGGGCTACTGTGAATATAAATTAGATCAATTCATCTAATAAGCTAGTGCATTTAAGATGGCAAAAAAATTGCTATACACCGCTGCAGTTCTCTGGTACACAGTGTGTACTACACACACACTAATGCAGTGTTCCCCAGCCATTCCCCGGGGGGCCGAACACACTCGAGAATTCACACCGAATGATTGCCGAAGTAATGCATCAGTAAGTGTTAGAGAGAGACAGAGAGCCTTCCTTTTTGGGGAACCCTGCACTAAAGCATACAGACACGCAAGCACGAAGGCTTTACAGCCATGCCCCGGGGGGCCGAACACACTCGCCAATTCACTCCGAATGCATGCCGAAGTAAAGCATAAGTGAGTGTTAGAGAGAGACAGAGAGCCTCTCTTCTTGGGGAACCCTGCTTTAGGGACAATTTTAGTCACAATTTTTCGTCTATGGGGAAAGTAAGAGAATAAGAATATGCTTGAATTCTCCGTACAATGTTTTTGAAGAGGCTGAGATGATACACAACATCGACTTTTGTACTATAAATTGTCCCTAATTGTCCCTAAGTGTCGTTCCAGCCTAAGGCACTGTACAAATTGGTACCTGGTTTGCTTCAAGAGAAGTTATGGGCGATGAATCTTGGATTTATGCATATCAGCCGGACCCTTGGCTTACATACCATTAGGGAATAGTACATTCTGAATGTCATACCACCATTTGTTTGCTAGTAGCTTTTGAAGAATTCAGAAAATCCATCCTCCCCGAGCTCTGCTACATCATAATACACACTAGTAAGAGCGGCCAAAAAATCTAACCAGAAGACCAGTCAATAAATGATACCCCTGTAGTTCAGCTGGTGTCAAGGCACTACCAGGCCTAACGACCTGATGCATCACTAAGCGTCAGTCGCATCACTAACGACAGGTAATGCATCGCGCTGATCTATTTTTAAGGTTGAAAAAATAAAGATCGTTCGGTCTCTACTACTTCACGCACTTTAATCCGATGATCAACAAATAGTTTATCCGGGACTTATTGTCCTTTTTCCACTTTTTCCCATCAAAAAAAGAATTTGCCTAAGAATCAGCCCGAATTTCAGTATAGTGTCTTTTAATCATTGACAGTATATTGTACTTGTAAGACTCACATAATCTAGTTATCATTCTAGGAACTTCAAAACGTATCCAAATCAAACAACTGGCCAAATTCCAAATTCCGACTTTTCACTTTTTTAAATCAGTATAAAAACCCGTTAAGTTTTATAGCCAAATCATGCAACTTTCAACAAATCAGACGTTATTTAGAAAGCCCAAATATCCACTAGATACCCACCAAACGACTCGTCCCGCACCATCACAATATCCTCCAATTCAGCCTAAGACTTTCAATGTGGCCCAGTTGAGCAGTAAACGTTTGTGTTGCGATGGTGGATTTCAATTGCCACCGCTAATGCTTCGGAGTGAGATAAAACCCACGGATGTGGTAAATGCTAGATTTCGTTTGGTCAAAGCCAAAGCACGACCGGCAGCTCGTGCTAAGAAACTCAGCGATCAGCAGTTCAATGCCAGCATGAATCGTCTGATCAGGTGTTTTATGGACGAGGTGGACACCACAAAACGATTGCGCAAGGCCATTATGAAAAAGCAAAAACAACAGGCGTCCCTACAGCTGATCCGGCAGTTGGAAACTTTGCGCGGAAACTATGAGCATGAAAGATCCAATATAATGTCTCAACTAAATCTCAATTTTCCATCCTGCTCAAGAGCTGCTGCTGGAGCTGTTAACAAACATCATGTTCTGCCACAGCCGACGCCTAGTCCCATCACATCACAAGCTGAGGAGCAGAGGACAATTTCCAAAAGTTTACCACGGCAGAAAGGTGGCGCCACAGCCGTGCATATGCCCACCTCTATTGGCAACTATATAGTGCCACCCATTAAACTAGCTCGTAAGCTTGAGAATAAGCTAACAGCTTTGTCAAAAAGTCGTAGAATCATTTACCAGCCACCCGAAGCATCGACGACTGATACTGGTTCTAGCTACGTGAGTTCGCACACCAATATTGCTATCGACGATGTGTACTATGATATACCTACCGAAGAGGAGTCTTAAATGGCGCTGAACTAAATTCAAAATAATCATATTGTTCTCTTCAATAGCTAAAACTTAAATTTTCTAGTTTCAAGACTTCCCAGAAGGATCTGTAGAAACTTTAGATGTTTTACTGTACCCTTTTCCATTTACCCTTTTATACTAAATAACAATATTTTGGTGAACAAGTTTGGTTTTATTTGATGGTTTATCAAAATATTCTCTGCACTCTGGGGTACTCTGGGGTGGATTGATTCAAGGCCATTTCGATTTGATTCATTTGGTTGACTGTTCAAGCTTTAACTTAAGCCCAAATAGAGACTTCTAGCACTCTACTTATGATCGAAAAAGTGAGACTTCAGTCCATTTTTCTCAAAATCTCGACGTACTGGACACTTTTGGAGGTCAGATTCAGGTTTAGCGAAGAAAATCCTATAAGAATACCTTTCTTTTTTAAAACTTAGAAAATAAAAGCTATCATTTAATTGAAATAATTTATTGCATGGGCTGAACCAAGGCCCGAAAAAAACCTCCGGCCAAAAACCTCCGAACCTTAACCAACGGTAAATTTTGGATCGAACAAACGAACCGGAGCTCCGAAAGAATTTTTAGGTTTCCCTGGATTCTGCGTCTTAGCACTGTGTTTGCCAGTTTGTTAGGGTGGTGAGATATGTACAAATCTTATGATCGAACAAATTGCTGGTAAGGAAGAGGGGTTGTATGATTGTTCCTTAAAGGAACAAAATTTCCACAGTATGTTCATCTCGATCACGTGTCGTGACTGTGTACCAGCCCGAAAGCGGTTCAGTCCTATTCTCACGGCCTGCACTGCGTTTCTTCTCGAACGATTTGAAGTTTGCTATTGCAATTTTTAAATGTGGTTTATTACCACAGACTCTGTGTGATCCTATGCAGACAGCACTGGCAACACTAGCTCAGTGGACGACATCTTGCGGACTGGGCGTGAACCCAGCCAAAACTGAACTTGTACAAAATTCCAAACATTGTCCCTCCCAGGATTAATGGAGTCAGCCTTACGTTTGGTGACAATGCCAAATACTTGGGAGTCATTCTGGACAGGAAACTGCTCTGGAATGACAACATAAACAACCGCATACGAAAGGCAACCATTGCTCTTTTCTCATGCAAAAAGGCTACAGGCCGCAAAATGGGGTTTCTCCCCGACATTGGCTTTACACAGCTGTAGTACGGCCTATACTACTGTATGGATCACTAGTTTGGTGGCCAGTACTTGGGAAACAATTTGTCCTGAATAGCATGAGCAAAGTGCTGAGAAGCGCTGAAATACGAGTATGCATGAGCGGCGCACTTCGAACAACACCCACGGAAGCTCTTAACACTATATTTCATCTCGTACCACTAGACCGATTCTGTGGCCGGGTGGCTCAGCGGTTAGTGTGCGCGACCGCTGTGCATGAGGTCGTGGGTTTGATGTAGGTCCCTTTCTCTTGTGCTAAAAATTAGAAGCGCACAATCCAAGAGATTGAGAGAGGCTCGGCTTTGGCCCTTTGGGGCTGTGTCATCTTGACAAGCTAATTTTACTTTACCACTGGACCTAGTAGCGAGACAGATGGCTGCCATCGACTTCGAGAATCCGATACCTGGAGCAGGGGTAATTCGGGGCACTCTACTATACTCAATAACCAAGCGGGTAGAGCGTTTAATACCGACTATTGTGTACCTCAAACGACGTTCGACAAATTATCCGACGTCTATATCCCAAGCCGCAATGAGTGGGACAACCTTCCCCACAGTAGAGCCAACGCCATCAATATCTACACGGATGGTTCTAAGTTCGATAAAAAAGTAGGTGTGGGTGTTTTCTCACCCAACCTAGACCTTAATCTATCTTTCCGTCTTCCTGATCACTGTAGTGTATACCAAGCGGAGGTGTTAGCCATCCAGGAAGCTGCCACTTACCTTAGCACACTCACTGTAAAAGAAGGAAACGTATTTATATACTCGGACAGTCAAGTAGCCCTTAAAGCACTTGACTCTTACAAAAATAATGCTAAAACGGTCACTGAATGCCGCCTATCCGTGAATGAGATTGGCCGTCACCTGATATGGGTGCCTGGACACCGGAACATATACGGAAACGAGTCTGCGGACACACTGGCCAGACTAGGCACAGCCAACGAGCTCCTTTCAGAGAGGAGCACGATAGGGATGCCTATGGCTACCTACAAGCTTCACAAAAAAGCTAAAACACTGCGCCTCGCTACGGACCGGTGGAAAAACCTTTCCTCCTGTGCGGTAGCGAGACTTACGTGGCCAGCATTCGACATGAAAAGCACTAATACACTTTTACGGTACAGAAGGGAATACATATCACTTCTGGTAGGGGCCTTGACGGGTCACTATCTTATAGGCAGGCACGCAGCGCTCCTAGGCGTATAACACTTTGATTTCTGTAGAAGTTGCAGATTTGAAGAATAGGAGCAAACGGTACAGCACCTTCTGTGTCATTGTCCCGCTTTAAGTAGAAGGATACTTAGGTTTCTTGGTCAACCCCTCCTACTCAACCTATCGGAGACATCCGACATAGAGAATCCAGCTCTAATTAATTACATTCTGTCCACACAATGGTTCAGTACCGAATACAACCCTAGGGTTTAACAGGGAATATAACAGGCCTAAGTGGGAGAGCGACTTGTCGCTCTCAGCTATCGCAACCTAACCTAACCTAACCTTGCATTATTAGAAACGTATGTGGTGGCACAGATCCCACTTCTGATGTCGGGTTTGATATTTTCGCCTATTTTAAACTGAACAAGCTTGGATGATTTCAAGTGTTAATTTGAATCATGTTCTTATAGTGCGCAGGCCCCAGGCGACTCCAGATATTCAGCTAGTTTTAAACAAAATGGATCTGCCTGCATAAATGGGAAGTCTACTTCCAAACTTAGCATTTCTAGCTCTTGCCATATGTAAGTATTATTTGCTTATACGGAGATGGACATGGCTCTATCGACTCAGCTGTTGATACTGATCAAGAATACTTATATTTTATATGGTCGGAGATGCTTTCATGTGCCTGTTTTCGCAAATAATGTGTCGGTGGAGAAGCCTATTTGGGGGAATTTGAAAAATCTTATTTATTAAAGAGAGTATTAAAATTGGCAGACACTTAAGGGAAGAATGTCAACCATGAAGGGACTATGTATGTAAGCTTTGTTGGTTAACAGAGGAAGATATTTATACGCCCTCGTAATCTCCAAATTCAATCGTTTCGTCTTCAATTTACATAACCTATTCCAAATGTATTGCACTCGCACCATAGTATCTAGCCCAAGGTCTCTCTCAAACAGAACAACACGATCCGACGAGCTACACTTGCAATTGTACTTAATTAACATAAAAACAGCAAGTGAAGAAGCTAGCGGCAACATCAGATTCAGTTCCGTGCCACATGTGGAACAACTGAGGCGTATCCGAATCCAATAATTAAACTAGCTTAGGCGATGGCTTACCTAACTAAAGGCTGTTGTCTCTCAAGTGAAAGTGAAAGAGAGCCACCAAAAAACAAAACCATGCAAATTCAGCCATGACTCATTAATTGCATTCCGTGTAAGATTTAAGTTACCCTGCCGGTTGGCGAACCGGTTGCTGGCTGCTTGGTCAGGTCAAAGGACGCCTGTCCTTGAATGCAATACAAAACTAGCCTCCACTTGGCTGGCCATAAATTACCTCTCCATCCATTAAAACCGGCTTATCAACATTATTTTCCACTCTTCAATTTCAATTTGCAGACGCTGAAATATTGCCATTTCAAGATTGGTCTAGCAACAACCGTGGGAGATGTCTGCAATGCGGCATCGCCCCATGGCACCGCCCGGAGCCGGAGCGGCAGCCGGTGCTGCTGGGGATCATGGCGATAGCGATGACAATAACTTCACCGATGACGAGAGTTCGCCACTGACACACGATATTTATGGCGGCAGGTGAGTTCAAAGTGTACCAAAATTTATGCAAAATTTGCTGGACTGTAAAACAAAACCGGAACTAAACTCACTCCCAGCCCCAGACAAGCTTAATTGGCGCCGTCTCAGCTTATTACCTGAGAGATCTTTGAGCTGCAGATTGTTTCAACAACAATCACTTTCCATGCTGGGCGGGGTCAACCAACACCAATGGCATTTGCACTTGAAATAGCGGAAGTTAAGATCACAACTTGACAAGCAACTGAAACTAGATCCTAGAGGCATGAGCTCAATACCCCAGTTAAGAAAAGAAAATCTATTCATACAAACTACGGGAATGCTGAGCCAAGCATACATTAATGGCGTCACGGGTAACGGATATGTGCAATGCGGTTACTTTAGTCTCGCTCTTTTCTGGAAAGAAACTGCCAAAACGAATCTAGCATGATTTCCGTGGGGTTTGCCTAATCATATTGACATTTTTATACCCTGTTTGCATTGAAAATGGGTTAAAGTGGATCAAGAAGTTGTACAAAAGTAGGTACTAGAGTTGGATATGTAGTTTGATCAAAATCGGATGTATTGCTACGATCTGAATATTGGTCTTAGGGGATTCAAAAAAAGACCCTTGTAATTGCTCAACTTATTTACTTTTCGGGTCCCTTAACCTACTTATCCAATCGTTTTCTCTTTATCTTTCAGCCAACGCACCATACAGGAAACCAAAGGCTGGGATGTCTTTCGTGATCCGCCCATTAAAATTGAGACCGGTTCGACAGCGAATCAGGAGTGTTTAGAATTAACCATCAAGATCTTAAAGATCTTTGCCTATGTGATAACGTTTATCATAGTTTTAACCGGTGGCGTCATAGCCAAGGGCACAGTGCTGTTTATGACCTCGCAAGTGCGTAAGGACAAAAAGATTGAGTATTGTAATAAGGATCTGGTAAGTAGTTTCTCTTTCCCTCCCTCTCTCTTGGTCTGTACTAAAGAATATTCCTTTCCATAGGGACGCGACAAAAGTTTTGTGGTACGTCTGCCGGAGGAAGAGCGCATAGCCTGGATTTGGGCTTTGTTGATTGCCTATGCTTTACCTGAAATTGGAGCCCTAATCCGTTCGGCGCGCATATGTTTCTTCAAAACATTCAAAGTGCCCAAAACGGGGCATTTTCTGTTTGTGTGGCTAATGGAGAGTTTGAGTGCCTTGGGCACGGCTCTGCTGATGTTTGTGGTGCTGCCGCAGATTGATGCCATTCAAGGAGCCATGCTAACCAACTGCCTGTGCGTTATTCCAGGCATCTTTGGTCTGCTATCGCGTACTTCCAAGGAGGGTAAACGGTTCGTAAAAGTCATCATAGATCTGGCGGCCATAGCAGCTCAGGTCACTGGTCTGGTTATCTGGCCACTGTTGGAGAATCGTCGAGAATTATGGGTTATACCGGTGGCCTGTGTAATGATCTCGTGCGGCTGGTGGGAGAACTATGTTTCGCCGCAGTCGCCGTTGGGCCTGATACGTGCCCTGGGACGCATTAAGGAGGAGATGCGCTATACACGCTATTTCTGTCACATGTTCCTTTCCATATGGAAGATTCTACTCTTCTTCTGTGTTACTTTGTTGATCTATTGGGCTCAGGGTGAGGAGCCGGGCAATCTATTCACCATGTACGGCGATGCTTTTGGTCCTCACAAGATAGTGGTGTACGAACTGCCAGCCGGTCTGGGCGGTGTACTGCCGGATACTTTGGAGTCGGCCAATATAGATACCGTGGATGTGGATGCGGCCTACAATACGGTGGTGTATGTTTTGCTTTTGCAAATTTTTGGCGCTTATTTGTGCTATATTTTTGGCAAATTCGCCTGCAAGATACTCATTCAGGGCTTTAGCTACGCTTTCCCTGTGAGCTTGGCGGTACCCATTGCCGTATCGCTGCTAATTTCAGCCTGTGGTATACGAATTGATGATCCTTGCTTCTTCCACGACACTATACCGGACTATTTGTTCTTTACGAGTCCGTCGAACTTCCGGTTTAATAACTTTGTCACGGAACAAATGGCCTGGGCCTGGATATTGTGGTTACTGAGCCAAACCTGGATTGCCTTGCATATATGGACGCCCAAGTGTGAACGATTGGCAACCACAGAGAAGCTATTCGTGAGCCCCATGTACTCGTCCCTACTGATTGATCAATCGATGGCGCTGAATAGAAGACGCGATGATCAGGCGGATGTCAAAACAGAGGTGGGTACCATGGTTAAGAACTTTGGAGAAGAGCTTAAAAGAGATAATAGCGTGGCGATTTGGGCTTAAGAGATACAAAAAGTGTTATCATACTTAAATCATAATTGAATCAAGAATTTTGTATACTTATAGCAAGACAAAAAGTTATAGAAAATCCAAAGCCATTGAAAGTGTGAGACAACTTCAAAAAGGTTTTATAATTTAGATATTAGGGCAGAGACGGTCTTGTTTCCAACTAGACTTCAGCGCTGTTTTGTATATTTTGTCTGTATTCTCTTCAGCTGTTGTATGGAGTATGCAACAGAGACGTCATCATACATGCCGCTGAGTTAAATCAGCGTCATACCAGCAAACGCTTCAACCGGTTGATTACGAGCCGATGTTTCTTATAGTTTACATTCTTCATCAACAAAACTCTCGTTAAAACACTCAGCATCATACCAGCAAAAGCGAAGTGCAATTGAGCGAATGTCGGTTGATTCAATATGCTCGCACTTAAATCAGCTTTCTTGTTCACGAGTACAATCACATTTTTCTGTTCTCACCTTTTGGCTGGCGCAGTTAAAAACACCAGAACAAACTCACTCTCTCTCTTTCTCTCTCTTCGATTTGGGTCAGCAGCGCTCTCAGCAGCGCTGTTTCAGCATGCCAAAAACTCATACGAGGTAATTCTTATTCTAATCAATCGTTGTTGAGCAGAACGAACAGACACCCGAATTGATTGGTATGAAAGCGAACATGAATATACTCAGAGCTCCAACAATGTTCGATTGCCTTTGAATGATTTAAACTCAACAGCGAACATGTATGTGTGAGCAAGTTGAGCGGTTAAACGCAAAGGCAAGTTGATTCGGGAGTTGATTAGACAAGGCAGGAATCACCGTTGCGACCGGTGCTGCCCATAATTGATTGTTTTCCTTATAACTCGACTATCGTTCATCCGATCTTTGCCGTTTCTTTGACGGATCGATAAATAATCCTAAATACTAAATTTGACCAAAAAGAATGAATCTTCTATCTATAAAACTGTTGGAGATATGATGCTTTTTTCCAAAAATTAAAAATAAACTTGATCTGCCTGCAAGTATAAGAAATTTTTGTCCCATACATGTCAAACCCCTATCTCTTATCATCTCTGAGATCTGTGCTTTCATACGGACAGACGGACAAGGCTAAGTCGACTCGGCTGTTAATGCTAATCAAGAATATATATACTTTATGGGGTCTGAGATGCTTCCTTCTGGCTGTTACATACTTTTGCACATACTAATTATACTCTGTGTACCTCTGCACAGTGGTTCCTCCCATAGGCCAAAAATAAGAAGTCAAAGTTAATAGTTTGACTTTAAATGTATCAACATTTTTGCATAATTGGTCTAGCTATTAAACTGTATTCTTGTTTTTGTTTAGTTCTAACTGTCCTCTTCAAGAATAGCATCGAAAGAGGCTGCATGATAAGCACATGTATTACGAAGTCAAACAATTCTATACGGGTTTGGAAAAATCCTCGACCATCGTCGACCCGGTACTTCAGACCTATTAGATTTCAATTTAAGAAGGCCCACCCGAAAATTTCTAGTATTTTTCCGGATCTACGAGAATTACGTAACCCTGTAGTACAGCTGGTGTCAAGGCACCACCAGGCCTAACGACCTGATGCACTGAGCGTCAGTCACGTCGTTAACGACAGGTAATACCCATTTTCGATTCGTTTTTGATCCGTTTTCGCTATCGAGAACGGATCCGAAAACGTGTATCGAGAACTTACGTTTTGCTGCCACAAACTGAGCGACAGGTAATACTTTTTCGGACCAAAAATGGAACACTTTCTCGATAGTTTAGTAAGAGAAAATTTCTAGAAAATTTCAAAAATGGATTCGCTCTCGATGTCGATTGTCGGGTGGGAGAAACTACTGAGCTGTCCATTCCCACCCGACAATTTCTTGTATGTATCCGGACATACCAATTCGATTTTGATCCGTTTTCGCTATCGAGAAAGTGTCGAGAACGGATCCGAAAACGTGTATCGAGAACTTACGTTTTGCTGCCACAAACTGAGCGACAGGTAATGCTTTTTCGGACCAAAATCCGACACGTTCTCGATAGTTTTGTAAGAGAAAATTTCTAGAAAATGTCGAAAACGGATTCGTTCTCGAGGTCGATTCCTTGAAAAACCGTATAGAAATATTAAAGATATTGATATTAACGTGACCTTTTGTAATAGCTATGTTTTTGGAGTAAAATAACTTATTAAGGAACGGAAAAATCTCACTTGTCGCTATTGACATCGCTTGCAGTTGATTCTAGAATGAAATTCTTGTGACTTTTCTTTTACTTTTTTTTACAAGTTTTTCGATACTTTACTTAAGCCTTTCAAACTTCAAACTCTTACCATTTTATTTCCTTCCACTTAGGACCTATCGGAAATTGAAAAAGAAAAGGGCGATGAGTACTACGAAACCATCTCAGTTCATACGGATCGTTCGTCTGCTCCTAATAAGCCTTCCATTAAGTCTTCCGACAATATCACACGCATCTATTCCTGTGCCACCATGTGGCATGAAACCAAGGATGAAATGATAGAGTTCTTAAAAAGTATCATGCGCATGGATGAAGACCAGTGTGCGCGTCGCGTGGCCCAAAAGTACTTGCGCGTCTTGGATCCTGACTACTATGAGTTTGAAAGTAAGTCCTCTAACACCACACCATGACTTTGCAGCGCTCTAAAACTCTCTCCTTGGCCCTTTTTTTAGCTCACATCTTCTTTGATGATGCCTTTGAAATCTCTGACCACAGTGATGACGATATTCAATGCAATCGATTTGTCAAGCTACTAATTGCCACCATGGATGAGGCAGCCTCTGAGATACATCAGACTACCATAAGATTACGACCGCCCAAGAAGTATCCCACTCCCTATGGCGGCCGTTTGGTCTGGACACTGCCGGGCAAGACCAAGTTCATAACACACTTGAAGGATAAAGATCGTATACGACATCGTAAGCGTTGGTCCCAGGTTATGTACATGTACTATCTGCTCGGTCACCGTCTCATGGAGCTACCCATATCGGTGGATCGTAAGGATGCCATAGCAGAGAACACCTACCTATTGACACTGGATGGCGATATTGACTTTAAGCCGAATGCTGTGACTTTACTGGTGGATTTGATGAAGAAAAACAAAAATCTGGGCGCTGCCTGCGGACGTATTCATCCGGTGGGCTCGGGTCCCATGGTGTGGTATCAACTGTTCGAGTATGCCATCGGTCATTGGCTGCAAAAGGCCACGGAACACATGATCGGCTGTGTTCTCTGCTCACCTGGTTGTTTCTCCCTGTTCCGAGGTAAGGCCTTGATGGATGATAATGTGATGAAAAAGTACACCACACGTTCGGATGAGGCTCGACATTATGTGCAGTACGATCAGGGCGAAGATCGTTGGTTATGCACACTGCTGTTGCAGCGTGGCTATCGTGTGGAGTACTCGGCTGCCAGTGATGCCTACACCCACTGTCCCGAGGGTTTCAACGAATTCTACAATCAACGACGTCGTTGGGTACCATCCACTATTGCAAATATCATGGACTTGCTAGCGGATGCCAAACGTACGATCAAGATCAATGACAACATCTCACTGCTGTACATCTTCTACCAGATGATGTTAATGGGTGGCACTATCCTGGGACCTGGCACTATATTCCTTATGTTGGTGGGTGCTTTCGTGGCCGCCTTTCGTATAGACAACTGGACGTCGTTCCATTACAACATTGTGCCCATTCTGGCCTTTATGTTCATCTGTTTCACCTGCAAGTCGAATATACAACTATTTGTGGCCCAGGTTCTATCCACAGCCTATGCGTTGATCATGATGGCGGTAATTGTGGGTACTGCACTGCAATTGGGCGAGGATGGTATCGGTTCACCATCAGCCATCTTTTTGATTTCCATGGTGGGGTCCTTCTTTATAGCCGCATGTTTGCATCCTCAAGAGTTCTGGTGTATTACATGCGGCCTTATCTATCTGCTATCCATACCGTCTATGTATCTGCTGCTTATACTCTACTCCATCATCAATTTAAATGTCGTCTCCTGGGGCACTCGCGAGGTGGTGGCCAAAAAGACCAAAAAGGAACTTGAGGCCGAGAAGAAGGCCAACGAGGAGGCCAAAAAGCGTGTCAAGCAAAAGAGCATGTTGAGCTTCCTGCAGAGCAACATCGGTGATAATGGCGATGAGGAGGGTTCGGTGGAGTTCTCTTTGGCTGGCCTCTTCCGTTGTATTTTCTGCACGCACGGCAAGACTTCTGATGAAAAGCAGCAACTCACCAGCATTGCTGAGTCATTGGATACCATTAAGCATCGCATTGATACCATTGAGAGTGCTGTGGATCCACATGGACATCATGCCTCACGTCATAATCGGCGTCGTACTACTTCGAGTGGTTCCAAGGATCATCATTTGCTGCAGTCTGTGGCGGAAAAATCTGGCGATGAGTCAGACGAATCGGACTCGGATACCTCCGCTGAACCCAAGCAAGAACGGGACTTCCTTACCAATCCATATTGGATAGAGGATCCTGATGTGCGCAAGGGTGAGGTGGACTTTTTATCAAGCTCTGAACTACAATTCTGGAAGGATCTGATTGATCAGTATTTATACCCCATTGATAATGATCCAGTGGAACAGGTATGTGAATGGGAACTGTTTTTTTTCTTATCTTTTATGTTGCCTTTGAGCTCGGAAAAGCTGTTTTGAATTGCGCCATAAACTCTTAAGAACTTTGGGATCCCTTTAAGGAAAGTATTTTCATTTGATAGTATGGAATTATGAAGCTACGTAGCTTTCAATGCCAAGTCTACAAACCGCTCCACAATCGAATCAAGCATAACCAGTTTGGTTCGGGTTTTTCGGAACCTTCTAATCTTATAACCTACCGAATCTTAAGCATCCTCCTAAATAAAATTAGGACTGAGACATTATGCCGACTCCTTTAAATTCACCAAAAAGTTGAGGGAATATTCTTCAACGACCTAAGAAGCTATAAACCAAAGTTCGAGCCAAAACCGAAGCTCAGGAACAGGTCCGCGAACCAAACTCACTTCCTGATGGGTTCGAACCCCCCAACCGAGCCTTCAGCAGAATTTGAGAAGTTTGCAATGATGTTCATTACATTAGCAAAGTATTTACTCATGAAAAGGATGGAAGATATTCCATTTGGTGTCTTAACTACAGAAATTTTTGAAAAAATACAGGTTAACATTTAAGATTATCTCTCGGGGCCTTTGCATTATGAGAATATGTTTCAAGTTTCAACTGGTTGCAAATCGACATTAACATTTGAGCTCATCCAACCTTGTTCGAAACACAAAATTTTCAGTTTATAGTTTAAGTAAATTTTGAAATTCGGTAAATGTTAAACACTCACATTATAAGTGCCTTCAGAACACTTTTCCCATCAAAAGGTGAGGATCTAAAACATTTTTGTAGTGGTTCAATTGGATGGTTCGTAGCTGGGAGAATGTCCAACTTCATAGTACCAGGCTTTGCATCAAATTTTAGGTTCTTAGCTTAAATAACCTCTAAGATATTGCTCAAAACCCCATTTGAACCGGTTCCATTTTATTCAACTCCACATTTCCAACCTACAGACCAAGGTTTTCAAGTTCTTAGCCTTGATAACTTTTGAGATATGTCTCTAAGCCACTTTTGAACCGTTTTTAATCGCTTTTGAACCGGTTCACAGACATAATACATAACCTATGACTTTTTCCTGATCAAGATGAACATACTGTGAAAATTTTGTGAAGATCGGATCAGCGGTTTAGGCGCCTATCAGGAACAAATATCATATATGTATTTGAAGCTCAGAAGTCGGGCAAAAGATCGCTGATGATTCTGCGTGGTTCCTCATGAAACAGCTGTACGATCTACCAGCCTCTTTGATGGTATTGTGTGTCTCTGTTTAAACTTTAAAATTATGCGAAAGCATAACATGAACCCGGGAAACGGCTAAAAAGAGTAGGTTTATATTTTAAGCGCAGTGTCCACTCTACACGGAAAATTACATGCGATAAAGACGATGTTTCGTAGATTCTTAACAGAGTCTGCTAAGCAGCTGCTATTAACACGATAACTGATACTTTGCTGTCGATAAAAGTTTCGAACTAACCTTGCACTGTTGTGGCGCTGATAAGATTTAATAAACTGTTGGGAAACAAAACAATTAAATGATATGATTCTTAATCAAAGTGAAGTCGATTAATTAATGATGCAGAATAATGTAAAATTCGCATAAAACCTTTTTTATGTTCTATTGTTTGTTCATATCAATATGCCTTCTAGCAATCTCCACTTCTAGCACAATGACCTCCACTTGAATAACGGTAATAGCTTATCCGACATATTTCACAATGGTGTCCCAAAAGGTCAGCATATCTACAGTCAGAAATCTACCGAAATCAAGACCATTCGTTGACAATGTCATTTCATGAACGCAATTTTAAGACCCGTTGTTCGATCTTCATTATCGTTTCGGTGTTGCGTTAATACCATTTTGGGCTCAACTTGGAAACATTTTGGGGTCATTTTACAAACTTTCGGTTTTCTTTTAGAAACATTTTGGTAACGTTTTAAGACCAATTGGTGCTCTTTTTGGCAACATTTTGGGAACAATTTTGGAACATCTCGGTCTTATTTTGGGAACATCGCAGTCTCATTTTGGTAACACATTGGGTTCAATTTTCGAACAATTTTGGTACATTTTTGTAAACCAGTGGTGTCCAAACTCACACACAATCACCAAACTTGCCAACCACGCGTGGCTGCCTTTTCAAATTTTGGAAATCGCTGGTGTAAACCTTTTAGTTATACAATGAGACTGATTTTAAGACACTTATGATATTTAAACTAGCATGTTTAAGCCGGCTGGAGGTCGATTTATGTTTTCACATAACTTTAATAGTCAAACACAACATCACAAAAGAGGCTGGTCAACTTAACAGGAGGTTTAAGAACCTCCAGGTTCTATCATTGGAGCAGTAACAGAGGGTTCCTTATGCCAGCATTGCTTTAACTGTAGGGAATTTCAAAGCAGCATAAGTGCAAAAAAATCACCCGAACACCAATGGTTTATGATTTCCGAACATCTGTTCACTTTTTAAACGGACGCGCCTGTTTGTAGTAATGTAGAGTGACCAGAGCTGGTGTTTTGCCGTGAACGTCGGACTTGTTTTGTGAACAAAAATTCATGAACGAAATGGTTTAAAAAGGAGTCCGCTTGGGCAGCACTTTGGACAGCAATTTTTTTCTTAGTGTATGTGCTTCAGACCCTGCTGCATAGATTGACCTTCGGCAATGCGGTTTTTTTGTCTCACCAAGCTCTCGATGGCAGACGCCATCTTCTCGGCACCCTGTAATGGCCGTAATGGCCGCTTTCTGGCAGAATCTTTTTAGGTGCACTCATTTTGTCCAATTCTTTTCATAATTCCACGCGAAATGAGGCGTTAACAGCACTTTACTCGCTACGTAATTGGTAACAGATCCAACGTTGTGGCAATACGTAGTGTTTTTCGTGTCGAGTGGACACTGGATATGGAATTGCGAAGCGGAAAATTGACGCAGCAATTTTTTTTATATAGACTTTTTCATTTCGCAGCCATTTCGTGTCGAGTGGACACTGCGCTTTAGGTAATAAAATGCATTTTCCTTAAATTTAGGTAAAATCTTATTTCTGGGAGTAGTTGTATTGGTCAATAAAAGATAAATTTGGTTACATCGCAAACTTCAAAGGAATGGT
Source organism: Lordiphosa collinella (assembly GCA_018904265.1). Lineage (NCBI taxonomy): Eukaryota > Metazoa > Arthropoda > Insecta > Diptera > Drosophilidae > Lordiphosa > Lordiphosa collinella. The sequence goes on along the minus strand of JAEIFV010000580.1, from coordinate 103,697 downwards.
AGAACTCTTACACTTAAAACTTACTCTCTTACTCAACTTGTTTCCTGTTTATGGCGTAACAAAAGAACGTTTTACCGAGTGAACCCCCATATAATCCCCTTATGCCCGCTAACCATTTTCTTAGGCTCGCATAGCAAAAGATTTGAAGGAGCTGCGCGATTCGTCGGTATTTGCCTTCTTCATGATTAATGCCCTGTTCGTGCTGATTGTGTTCCTGCTGCAATTGAATAAGGATAACATACATGTCAAATGGCCTTTTGGCGTGCGTACCAACATCACCTATGACGAGTCCACCCAGGAGGTAATTGCCAACCATACAAACTCTATTAACACAACTGTCTTTCTCTCTCTCTCTCTTCCGTTTTTTTTTCTACTTTTGATCGAAACGGGCTTGTTTAGGCCCGCATTGCCTCCGATCTGATTGAGCTGCGGAATAAATCGGTGTTTGCGTTTTTCATGGCCAACGCCTTATTCGTATTGATTGTCTTCTTGTTGCAACTGAATAAGGATAAATTGCATATCGTTTGGCCGTTGGGCGTTAAAACGAACATTACGTATATCGAAGAAACATCTGAGGTTTACAAATTATGAATTGTTATTTTGTTTGTACTACCACAAAATGTGTCTCGCAAAATGTGTGTCTTATCCTGGTTCTCTAACTTCCTGTCTCTTACCCCCTCTCTCTCTATGTCACTCTAAATGTACATGCCATGTCACACACACACCCACAGTTATTTCCCGTTTATGGAACCCCATCCTAATGGTTCAGGCATATCATATACAAAAAACCCCACATTGCCATCTAAACGGCCCCTAGAAAAAACAGAAACACGTTTAACTGTAAGCCACATGGCTGGGTACATCCCATGCCAGCATGTTTCATTATCAAAACTCAATACCAACATTTATATATAACACTCCTAAAATGGTATCACACCTAAAAACATACCACTAAGTGTCACCGTTAAACTGGTACTATGTTCAGCCCCGAAATCCAATCGTTTACCCAAACCGTTGAATGTCACTAACCTGAAAGTGAATCTAGATAGCAGTTATACTAATAAGTCACTCCTACGTATGCCTAGGTACACATATCCAAGGAATATCTGCAACTGGAACCCATTGGTCTGGTCTTTGTGTTCTTCTTTGCCTTGATTTTGGTCATACAGTTTACGGCCATGTTGTTCCATCGATTTGGCACACTCTCCCATATCTTGGCCTCCACGGAGCTTAATTTCTGCAAAAAGAAATCTGAGGATCTGACCCAAGATCAATTGATAGATAAGGTGAGTTTATACTTGGTAATCCAATGCTGAAGCTCATGTGTTTTGTGTTTTTCCAGCACGCTGTGGAAATAGTTAAGAATCTGCAGCGTTTACAAGGCATTGATGGTGACTATGATAATGATTCGGGTTCCGGACCCGATCGTATAGCTCGCCGCAAGACCATACAAAACTTGGAGAAGGCTCGACAGCCGCGTCGGCAAATTGGCACTTTGGATGTGGCTTTCAAGAAACGTTTCCTCAAACTGACGGCTGATGCGGAAAATAATCCAGCTACACCCATTCTAACAAGACGTTTGACCATGCGTGCCGAGACCATTCGAGCTCTGGAGGTGCGCAAGAATTCGGTAATGGCCGAGCGAAGGAAATCGGCCATGCAGACTTTGGGGGCCAAAAATGAGTATGGAATTACCACTGCAGTGCCGGTAAGAACTAGCACTTAACTTAAGACGTAAAATTTCAAAAACCTTATGGGTCCTGGAAAAATCTTCAATTCAAAGTATTTGATACAGAATACTTAGAAGAAGAATTCTGCACATACCAAACTGAATAGAATATGTCCAAAAATTCAAATAATTTATTATTTCTATCAGCCAGCGTGTCAGATCGAGCTTAACTCTCCCTTGATTTTCACAGTTGACTCCAGTAGCTTAGTTCTTAAGTGTTTTGATAGCTATATAATTTAATTTTAATTCTACTCTACTTCAGGCGAGAAAACTAACAGTTTCAAATTTCTTCCATAGGTTAACAACAATGGAGCTTTGCCGAATCAACGTAGTGGTCGTATTTCAAACGCTGGCATTAGCATCAAAGATGTTTTTAATGTAAATGGTGGTCCTAGCGAGGTAAAATCCTTAACAAAATTTACTCTATGAAATACAAAAACTTAAACATTTTCTCTTCATTTAGCAAATTTATGGATCAAATGGCGGTGGTACCATTAATCAGGGCTACGAACATGTCATCGATGAAGATGGTGATGCCAACTCGCTGCGCCTTACCACACGTAATCCCCATTCCCATCCTCAGGTGTCCTGGAGTCAAAACACTAATGGCAACAGCACGGGACGCTTGTAGACTAATTTAGCGATTTCTTTCCAACAAACTGCCTACTTTTAGAATTACGCGTATAGTCAACAGACAATACTTATATATTGTACATAAAACTACCTACCACATAGGGAAGAGAGGAAGGAAAAGGCTACTGCAGGAGCCTTATCGTCGACACAACGAACAATTATGCTTAGCTAATCACACTGCCAGTGTGTTGTGAAGTGGCAAACAACATTCATACTATGTACTATACCATATCATTTGTAAGGTTAGGTTTAAGTATAATTTTGTGAGAGGTCTCCCCCCAAATGTTGGGAAGTCTAGGCACAAATACCAGTAAATGCTGACACATAATACTCATGGTACAGCTAAAAAACCGCCCTATTTATACTTCTTAAATGTGTAATACCTTTTTAAGCCGAAATAGTTTTTGTACAAGTTTTTGATAAAATAAATAAATGAATGTAAATGGACTGGAACCGGAAATGGAAGCGGGATGGTTTCTATAAAGGAAACGAAATAGAAAGGCGAAAATACTCCGCCCCAATGATACTTCTAACAAGGCTAACAAGTTAAGTAACAAGATTTAGTCAAATCGGTTTTAAGATCTGGTATGACATTTTATAGCTCAAAACCTTCAAGGAATTCCTTAAGGCTCAAACTTTGTCTCAACTTAGCCAAATAAAAACACAGTTACGTTCTCGTTCTTTAAAGCTGCTGGAAAGGGATAGCTTAAAGCTTTCGAACTGAGCATAACTGATCTAGCTTGAGATATGGTGGAGCTTTGTGATAACCGAGGTCAGAAATGGGGAAATAGAAGATCCTCAGGTATCTTAGGATCAACGAAATCTTCGGAACCCACAGAAAAAATGGACTGGCAGAGTTATAGATTGATCGGGATAGAATTAATTCAGTTATGTACTTAATCTTTCAAGTACGTTTTGTTCTTGGGAAAAACGTAAGTTAAGTTCAAATCTTTCTTAAATCGAAAAATGACCGTTAATATTATTGAAATGAGAACAAATTTTATTGAATGAAGAACTTTTCGTACTTAGAGTCAGCCAAAAAAGTAAGAACAAGTTTAACAAAATATGCTTGGATTCAGTACTAAAGGCTTACTATGCTGAAGAACTCCAAAAAGTATGCAACAGAAAATGCGATTTATTTTTAAACTAATCTGTTCTTGAAATTCCCAAATGGTTTTAATACCTTTTCTCATGCTCTCCGCTCCTGTATCGATTTGAATATTTCTCAATGGTTTCGCATAAAGTGGGAATGCCTAAGTCCCGAAATATGGTGGTATTACATACATACCGGTGCGCGTTTAAAATTCGTAAAGAGCTAGTTCTAACATACACATACCTCAACTCTCTTAATGGTGGTGGTGCAGGCCGTTCCCCAACATGTAATACCCCAGTTAAGAGTAGGGAGGACTATGGTCTTAAAAAGCCTGACTTTAGCCTTAAGGGAAAGGCCACTCTCTGGCCGAAGTAGCCAGTCCATCTTCCGGAGTTTTAAGCGGGCAGAGCCACACACCCGATTAACATGGGGTCTCCAGGTGAGTCTCCTGTCCAGTGTGACGCCTAGATATGTAATGGTGTCCTTGTGGGCAATTCGAGCTCCGTCCAAAGTGAGTCGAGAAGTATTGCCCCTACGAAGTGTAAAAGTAGCATGCTGCGTCTTCTCCACATTAACACCTATATTCCATCGTGAGGACCCACATTCAAATTCGTCGAGAAATTCCTGTGCTTTTCTAGAGGCAGATCTGCGACTGTTGCTTGAAGCCAAAAAGACAGTGTCATCGGCATAGGTGGCAGTAAGTGAACCTTAGATGTCAAGATATGGAAGATCAGCAGTATAAACTGTGTACAAAACAGGGCCAAGAACACATCCTTGCGGGACACCAGCTCGAATAGGACGTAACAAGGATCGCGCTTAACGCACTTCCACAGAGAAAGCTCTGTCCGTCAAAAAAGAGGCAATAAGTCTCTACAGATACTCCGGGAGTATCGGCTTCAATTTAAACATCAAACCAAACTCTATCGAAGGCTTGGCGTTCATCTAAAAATACTGCCGATCAGTATTTCTTCTTCTCAAAAGCATCGAGGATATGATTAACTACTCTGTGAACCTGTTTTACTGCACTGTGACGGCTGCGAAATCCAAACTGGTGAATTGAAAGCGCACTCTCAAAAGAGTCAGTAGTCAAAAGCCTTGCTAGAAGAAGTCGCTCAAAAATCTTAGAGAAGGTAGGCAGGATTCTAATAGGGCGATAAGAGTTCACATTATGTGGGTCCTTGTCCTTTTTCGGTACCATGACCACCAGGGCACGTTTCCAAGGGCTTGGAAAATAACCAACTTCCAAGATAGCGATAAACAGCCGATATGAGTTGATTTAGCGATGTCCGTCTGCCCGTCAGTCTGTCCGTCCGTCTGTCTGTTTCTCTGTTATCTCCTCCGTCAGTTTGAAAGCTATCTTCACCAAACTTTGCACGAAGTCTTTTGGTTCATATACGCAGCACATTTGTCGTTACAGGCGGATCTGATGACTATAGCATATAACTGTCAAAGGAACGATCGGTCGAAAAATTAGTTTCAGTGAGAAAAACTTTTTTGTTTTCAATGGTTTCAATAGTTTGCTGTGCTTTCCCATGATTCCACCAAATTTGGTCGAAATCGGACATCTATATAGATTAGCTTTCATAAAAAAGTAGAGTCTGAAAAGTAGCCTTAGTTAGAAAATATAAAAATGCCAAAGGCAGAAGACCCCCCATAAGTTCAAATTTTCCACTGGCATCATTTCTATCATTTTCTTTAAACGACAAGAAATCACGGAAATGATATCATTTCTGCGTTACGATTCTCCATTTCATTTTGCATTTCATTTCTTATAAATGATGCCATTGATGATTCTTAAAAATGATATCTAAAATTTAAGTTTCTCGGACATCAAATACATTTTCTACTAATCTTATTGCAGTTGTTCGTATTTCATTCTGCACACCTTATGTCGAAACCGCGCGGCTCGGATGACAATTTCTTGTAGCTGCAAGTATAGTAAAACTTCGGCACCGACAAAGTTTGCGTCGCTTTCTCGTTTATAATTCAAGTACTAAATTCTTGATTTTTTCTCCCGAGTGTTTAAAATCAGATTGTTGATGGAAAAATTCACAAAATTTTTTGTTTTGGCTTTAAGCCCTCGTTTAATGTGAATAATTTGTTTAGGGATTCTTTACTTATTTGCGGGGGACGGGCGACAACATTAATACTTTATTTCATCTAGAATAGGTACAATATTAGACAATAGCGTAGATAACGTTTGATATACATATACATATATGTGTGTTTGCTTTTAACATTGACGACTCTTTAATGGAACAGCAAATTGCCCTTCTTGGCGGCAATGGGCAAACGATCGCCCTGTAGAAATGGATTGAGCATGGCCTCCATACGCGGATCCTGCACCATACCAGCCTTCTTTACCACACTATTGGCACCTGTATTTACAATATTCTCATGACCAAATTGTCGTAAAAACTGCTCCACAACTAGCTCATCCTTGTCTGGTCCAGCATCAGCACTCTCCTGGCCGGCACAATCAAACATATGCTCACTATCGCAGGTGCAATCCTGTGCCGACTGAAACTCTCGACTAAAAATGGCGGTATTCTCGAAATTGGCTATACAGTTGCCACCCATCAACTCCATGTCGTAGCCCTCGGGACAGGGATTGGGTGGATTGCAATAAGCGGGCAGACTGGCGTCGGTCTTCACAATGGTATTATAGTGATTATGGCCCTCGCCCAAGCCTCCGGTCACAAACTGATGTCCCCAAAGGGAGCTGTGCTGCAGGAACTCTTGATCTCTCAACGAGGGATGCGGATTACTGGCCTGCAGCATACAATCGCTGCTGCTGCCATCACACAATCGCGCATATTCCGAACGTGACACTAAATCCACATTATCCTTGCCCGGAAGTTCGGCCTCATTATCCACATCATAGTAGCCCACCTGCATGTCATCGTTTAAGCGATTGACCAGCTCATTTAACAGTACACTGGCCAAAATGTTATCCTTCGAATCGTACGAGTGCACCTGGGCGTAACTCCCCGCCGAGAAGAGCAACACCAGACCAATCAGCATTTTGAGAGCTGTGAACATTTTGATTAATTTATAGAATTGTATGGGAAAAACAAAACTAACGTTGCGACTGGGCCAACATATTGCACACTTGAAGCTGAGTTGGATTTATTGATTTTTCGGCAACGAAAATTTTGCTCTCAACTGTGTATAACAATGTGAAGCGTAGTAATGCTGACTACCAGTTGAATACCACGAATACACAAAAATGCATTCGAGGGGGTGACTTTTATATGGAAAGAACGAAATATCGCTTCAAAGCTGATAACATTGACAGTGGCTAGGCGCAGGCGCGGGCAAAAGCTCTCAGTTAATAGATAAAACTTTACATATAAGATACAAAATTCAAAACAAAATAGATTAACTCTGGGAGAACCTGACTTTGAGAAAAACAAAGTACTTAAACTCCCGTCTGGAGTTTTATTACAAAGAAAGTTGACACCCATTTTAAATCTGAGTTGCCTCTCTTTCACTTCTGTTTTCTCTTCTGCATTGTATCGACGGGGGCGACCATTCTTAGAGTCTCAATTTCTAACCTACTTCTCCGATTCAATGATGTTTTGAGCCGTACTATCAAAATTTTGTGATCGGTTGAAACTTCGGGTTCGTAGATCAAACATCACTTCGAAGATAATGAAAGTGATTGGGTTTATTAAGTGTTGGTCGAAGGACTTTGATAAGCATAAATTGTATTTGGTTTTTTAAATCGTATCATATCTTAACTCTAAAAGGTTTGACTTCATGTATTGGGGTCTCTTAAATTTAAACAAAGCTGAACATAAAACTAATACCCTTGTTCCATTGGCACATTCTAGAGGTCGTTCTCTGGATGATCTAAGTACCCTTTTCCGCTAAAAGGCTTGATTTTCAATCGATATTGAGTACAAAAGCGGCACCAAGAGAACATCTGCCGCATCAAAGGCATTGCTATGGGGGGAGAGTTATGGCTCAGTGGAAGAGGGATTTAGCAAAGAAGTAGAAGTTTATGCAATCCAAACCTCAGTGCCAGTGGAACAAGGTTATAAATAACTATAATGATTTTGTAGTAATTAAACAATACGTTAGTTATAGCTATTCCATAGCAAGACCATATCCTGTTACATTTGCTTCAGCGCTTGTTTATGAGCTTGAGTCTTTGTGTGATTTACCAGTTCTTTCCGATCCGAAAACTCACAATTGCAGTAATCACATCTGTTAGAACGAAGTTGAGTTTTTACTTATTCTCCACAGTTTATAATGTGGTTCTTACCTGAACTTGGCCTTTGCAGTAAAGGAAGCTGCCGCATGTATGGCAGCGTGAGCTTTCATTTCCGCAACACTAGAGAAAATCATGTCGCATTCCAGGCAAGGATAAGGTCGTTCATTATCATGAGCTCTGCATGAGAAAGAGAAATAGTTCAATTAATTAGAGTATCAGAAAAAAAGTGGTTTGAGTTAAAATACTCACTTCTCATGCCTAAGCTTGGCACCCAAGACAGCAAATACTTCTCCACAAGTGGAGCAATGGAACAATGGCTGTCCATGTGTCTCGCGATGCTGTTTCAGCTTGTTCTTGGTCGTAAAGGTGGCGGGGCACTTGTGGCAGGGAAAGAACGTTTTCGATTCCTTGCGATCCACATGAGAATCCAAGTGCTCATTATAGGTGTACTCATCATCATAAAGCTGACCGCATTCCTCGCAAATAAAGAAGTTTCGTCGCCGTTTGGCAGCCCGTTTCATTTGCTGCTCCGTCAACTCGGCCTGGTGGGCCGCCTCAGCTGCGGCTAGCACAGAACTGGCACCATCATCATCATCATCATCATCATCATCATTAGCATCATCATCTTCCTGTGGGTCTTCTTCTACCACAAATCCAGCAAAGTCTTCATCATCAAACTCCGTCAGCTGCACTTCATCTACCAATTGTTCATCCAAGTCGTCCATTTCATTCTGCACACCGACGCGTTTCTTGTTCTGTATGTCGAACAAATACTTTTGCGAAAAGATGCAACGCTCCCGAAATTTCACAGCCAAGTCCAGTTCCGATTGGCAGCGCTCGCAAATGTATCCGGGCAGGCCTTTGCCTTCATTTTCCGACAACTGAAACAATTTACATATAAACATTGTTTATATACAGGGGCTGCAGGGACAGCAGCACCTTACCTCAAGTCCTGTGATAAGCTTAAGCTGATTAAGCAGTTTCCCACGCTTATAGCTAAAGAGATTCCGCTGACGATTTTTATCTTTGATTTTGTTGGCACAAGTGCGACAAACCTCCATAAAGTCCATGCTTGTAAAAAGTTTTAAAAAATTGTGTTTTCTGTGGTTTGACTTAAATTGGTGTGACCATATTTGTCAGAGATGCACTTTTTTCGGCCCTCCCAGTGACTGAGTCACAGTGAGGGCAGTACGACGAGTCACTGTTAAAAGTGATAACCGTTAAGGGTTATTAATGAAAATTTTAAAGGAAAGGAAAATTAATATAAATGAACTTACAGATGACTTAGTGAAAGCGTTTTAAATAAGCGGAATACATAAGTATTTAAGAAATAATTTTATAACATATTTAAAAAAGTTTTAAGTTCTTAGTATGAAAAACTGGCCTGAGTAAAAAATTAATATAAGCCTAAGACCAAAATTTCAGATTCTTTAGAAGTCTCTCAAATATGAGGCCAAACCAAAAAAGGCAAAAGGTAATCTTGAAAGAAAGATATTTTATAATGTATCAAACTGAAAGAAAGAGTTTCCATCTCTAGTAGCAACAATTTTAGGCATATTTAGACTAATTTTAAAATCTCTAGAAAAGGTTGCTGGGTTTCGGGTCAAAAAACAGCAAAAATCTAGTTGAAGCCTCATAATTGGAAATGTCATTAGAGTGGTCGGTTGTTGGTAGCGAACTAAATTCATACTAAGTAATAAATACACCAAAAAATGGCAACGGAAAAGAAGAACTGTCCCTGCGGTAATCCCGAGAACTGCTGTTGCAAACGCATGGCCGTTCATAAGCGTGCGACTTGCGAATGCGCGGATACGTCCCAGTCAGATCGCTATGGCGCCTCTTCGAGTCAAAGAGATAGAGAAAGAGATGAGGCGGAAGCCAGGCGAATGGCGGATAGTAGGAGTAAAGATAAGCTACATCAGGACAAAGACAAACAAAATCAGGACAAAGACAAGGCAAAGAAAAAGAGAAAGTGTACAATATTGTAGTAACGTTAGACTTTTACACAACTGTCAGCAGCGTGTGAGAGCTCCAAAAAAACGGCAGTCGTTTCATAGAATTAGTTTTGCCTGCCTCGCCTCTAGCCTGAAAATGAGTAAGTATTTATTTTTTTAAGAATTTCCGCTAATATCCCGGCAATGGTAATGCATAACCAACTGCAGGTTCTCCCTGTGGCAAGTGTAATACATGCCCTTGCGGCACCACTGGATCCCAAGCGCAACAGCAACCCATGCAACAGCAGCAACCTATGCAACAGCAGCAACCACCCATGCAACAGCAGCAACCGCCGCCGAGACCCTCACCAATGCAAGCACAAGGACCTTGCTCATCGGAAGGCTGCAGCTATCCTCAGCAGCAGCAGCAGCAACAGCAGCAGCAACAGCAGCCTATGCAGCACCAGGAACCTGCAAGCTGTCAGGTGCATACCTATCAACCTGTGCCTCAAACTCAAGTCCGTGGCCCACCCCCGCATGTGGAATGCCAGTGCACCCAAAATCGTCAACGCAATCAGCCCGCGGTGCAGGCGCCCCTAGCCGATAGCTACACCTGCAGTCGTCCGCCTCGTCAGGCACCGCCCGTTGTTGAGAACCGGTGCAATTGTCGCGAGAAGCCCAACAAACAGATTGAGTGCCATTGCGCACCCCCAGTGGCGCCACCACCACGCTATGAGCAGCCACCCACACATGCCAATGTCACTTGCGGTGCCCAACCTCCGGTATACACTCCGTCAAATCAGCCGTATTATAGCCGGAACACTCAGGGTAAATGCAATCATTGTCGCGGTGGTCGCAAGAAGTGCTGCATCCAGTAAGACGGAAGACCCAGGAATCAGAACTGAGTAGGCGTATGGCGCAAAATTCAAACGATTGACTGAGATTTTTTTGGCGTTCAAAATTCCAGTATATCTTTCAGATCAGATTAAAATTTCAGTACCAACTCTTTCGACCCTCCAAAAAAAAAAATGAAACAATAAACCAAATGTGAAATCTAATGGGCAAGTAAAGACGCCAATGGCATTATCCAACAACAATTCAAAAATGTTATCGAAAGGGTGAATATGAGGGTCTCGCATAAAGGCTCGGTTCGCGGAACGGTTTCTGTACTTATCCAACCAAAGGTTTAGGTTTCATAGCATTTCATATCGTAGACTTCCGCGGTATCCTAAATTTAGGAAGTTATTTAAAAGTGAAATCACTTTTCAGAATCATTAGTTCATCTCGTGATCGCCCGGGGATTCCGCCTGTAGGAGGTATCCAAACATTGTTCCGAACAGAGTGGAGAGGTTCTTCTAAGGAAAAGTTATGTGAAATAATTACCCATATATAGTTTGAATCGTATCAGATGTTAGTTAAAAAAGTCCTCTAAAACGGCTCGACCGATGTTTATAAATTTTTATTAAGGTATCCTTACCGCTCGAGCAATATCATTTCGTAAGCAATGAAATAACGTCGCAGAAAATTATATCTTCTTAAATTTATTAGCGTTCATTGAAGACTTCTATGGAAGTATCCATTTCGACCTGTTCTCATTACTTTAAAGTAGCCAAGGCTAAAGGTTCCAAGTTTTAGCCCTGAGAAACTCCATGGAGATTTCAATTGAGAACCAGGCTTATAGTCTTCAGTTTAAATTAATTTCACATTCGATAAATTCAAGAATCGCTACTAACCATATTCATATGTACAAATTAAAAGAATTCATTCCATCTTTACCCTTGATATATTCAGGCAATTCTTCCAGCCATGCCTTAGGGCAATCGTCCTGCTGTTGTGTAGTCTCTCAGCCGAGTTGTTGCAATTCACGTTTGCAACGATCCCGCAGCGATAGTGAAGTATGTCTTGGCAATCAAAGGAACAGGCCAAGGAACCGAAGTCGACACTGTTTTGTGTATCGTTCGGCTAGGCCGGAAACTGAAAATATTGGTTGCTGTTGCCCGTCCCGACCAGTAGCTCCACCACCGCCAGTTACTCGTCCACGACAACGTTGTTGTTGTGCCAGGGACACACGACGAGAATCGGCCGTTCCCTCCTGCGCCAAGCCGGCTGTCAAGAGATTATGTTGTACTTCCGCAGGTACAGGTCAAGTGAGGTGCTTCAATAAGCCAAAAGCTGCAAGTTGCTCGACCAATGCTTATCCAGTTCCCGAGTTGCCACAAACACGGATCCAGAATATGCATCCCTGTGGTTGCAGATGTAAGTTTGGTGAATCGAGACCGGAAAACTTAAGATCGGTACAAGCGGCTCCATACCCACCACCACCCCCTCCAACCGCGGCTCCTACAGCCTGTTTTCCACCAGTGGTAGAGGCTTGCAATGAGGATCCCTACTATCGTCCTCAGCGCCCGCCAACAAATCCCACTAATCCCTTGGCAAATTTTGATTTGCCGCGATTTGATCGAGAAGCCAATGGACGTCGTAGGAATGTTTCGATAAGAACCTTTGTGGATTATGATTATGAGCCCGGACCACAAACAGGGAATCTACCCAGAAGACAGGGGGGTAGTCCTAATTATGCTCAGCCTGCTCACGCATATGCTCCCCCTCAACCAGCTCCAGTTTATCCCCCTCCTTCTTTCCCCTACGATACTAATGATCTGCGTGGGGTACAAAGTGATCCAAGTTTTCCCACGAATTACGATTTTGTGGACTGTCCTTACCGTTGAGGCAATTTTAAATTCAAATTGTTTTAAAATGCAGCCCTACTTAAAAAAAGAGGCTTTGTCCAACACTGGCCACCAAAATCGTTATTCAGCACTGGCATGCAGAAGCAGACGCATTTAGCGTGGAAATTAAGAAAAACAACTTAAAAAGCAAAAACAACATGGATGAGGGCGACTTCGATCATGATGAGTAAGTGCCAACAGTTGGTTCTTTAATTAACTAACTAATTTACACTTCCTTTCACTCTTTTCTCCCCAGCGTGGGAGGCGATGACTTTGACGATGTGGATGAGGATGTGGACGAGGATATCAACCAGGAGGAGGAAATAGACAATATTGAAATAATTACACCAGGTGGTCAAGCCCCTGGCGGTGGCGTACCCAAGTCCAAGCGTATTACCACAAAATATATGACAAAATATGAGCGTGCACGTGTTCTGGGCACCCGCGCCCTACAGATAGCCATGTGTGCGCCCATTATGGTGGAACTGGATGGCGAGACCGATCCCCTGCAGATTGCGATGAAAGAGCTGAAGCAAAAGAAGATACCCATTATCATCAGACGCTATCTGCCCGATCATTCCTACGAGGATTGGAGTATCGATGAGCTGATCATGGTGGACAATTAGAAGTACACAATCCTTTTATTATTAAACAAAATACACATAAACATTAAGATAAGCTACCCAAACTGTTCGAATGCCCTTCTATGGAATTATCAGCTCCAGGCATAGCCCTGACCACGTTGATAGCACACCCGTTCCATGAGGCCCACAGCCTGTGACCCGGTGCGACAGATGGCTGTCACTATGGCCGGCATGAGACCACACTCAGAGAGATTTTGCTCGCCAAACACATCTTCCCCCACCGCCGCCGTCGCCTCCTCGTTTTGCGATTCCAGCAGCTGCTGTGTGGCTTTGCTGAAGGCCAAAGTCTGCGGACAACTGGCCAGAGTGGCGCTAAACATGTCTCTCTGCTCACCCAGCAGTTCGGCCACTTGGGGCAGAAATGTGGGCATTAGCAGACCCTTGATGTCCAAACTGAAATAGTCGACGCCATCGAGACGCACTTTCTTGGAGCGCGGCTGCAAATGCTGCAGAGTGGCCTTGGGAAAGGCTATGGGTGAGATGAGTGTGGGCGGCACACCCGCCAAACGACCCACCTGACTGATGGTGCTCTTGGCATTCAGCAGATAGCTAAAGAATCCCTGGCACTCGACTCCTTCGATTAGTAAGAGGGAATTATCACTAAAGTCCTCACGCATTTCCATGGCCTGTTGTTTGCGCATATGTGAGGATTGTATGCGTCTTAGTTCATGCTCATCCACCTCCAAAGACTCCAGCCAAGCCTCGTCATCTTCCTCAGCGTCGGCCAGTGATTCTTCTGCTGCCGCTGTTGCTGCTGTTCCAGGCTCTTCGCTTAGGCTATCATTGTTGCCTCCCTTGCTTTGCAATTTCAAAGGCTGGCTATACTCAATGCCCTCCTGGCTAAGCGCCACTCGCATGCCTCTCGTGGAGGGTGTGACCAGGGCATGACTTTCCGCCCGACCACCGATGCCGGCGGCCCTAAACAACACCGTAAACGTATTGGCACACACATAGAAATAGGGACACTGGCGAGCCCTCAGCAGCTGAAATAGTCCACGAAAACTGTAGTCCCATTCCTCGGCCAGTGCCTTGCGTTCCCGTTCACCCACTTGTATGCCCGTGTTCTCCTTGGCATTGCGTGGAAACAGTGTGAGCCAGGGCAAGTGCGGATGCTGCCAGTAGTAGGTGCTCTGATTGAACCTGGTGGCATCCGAAATATCCAGCGTAGTCTCCATTCGTTGCGTATCCATGCAGCGCACAAAACTGGTCAATCCGCTGGCCAATTGTGAAGTCTTCAACTGGGTTGAGGGCAGTTCTGTGGGACAGAAGATACGCGCCCGCGTCTTTAGGCCCCAATCCATGGGCAAGTGCTGCGTATGCTTCTGTTGGGCCGCCCAGGCCACATCATCATCCTCCTCAGCCTGAGCATTGGCCTGTTTCAGTAGCTTGGCAAAGGCTATTGGATCGAATTTTTGCAAAACCAATTTTGCGGGTTCCGGACGAGTGGGTGTCTCTTTGACAAAACTGGCGGCACCACAGTCTTCGCCAGTGACTTTTTCCTCGACTTTCTGCCTTTTCTGGGTTTCCTCCGGGTTTCTGCAGGAAATACATTTTAATTTGATAATCGTTCCATTTCGTCCAACTTACTTGGCAAAGGGATTCTTGCGCTTCTGTGCCAATTTGGCCTCCAAGAGTTTACTCTTATCATTTATGTCCAATTCAGGTCTCTTGTTGCAGTTGTTGTTATTATTGTTTCTTACACGTGCCGCCAGTTGTTTCTTTTTCTGCTTCAGCCGCTCGAGCTTTATGAAATCATCGGGTCGTGTCCATTTGGAGCCCCCGGCAGTTTCACTAGACATATTCGCTAAACCACACTCGCGTTCCATCTGTTGCCTCTTGACTTTGACTCCCGCGCAAACAAATGCTAGTGTTGGAAAATGACTTACTGCAAATACAGTTCATTAGAGATGAACCATTTCTTACACGAGCCGCTCGAGCTCTTGTATTGCTCGAGTGAAACGTTTGTTAATTCCACTCAAATATAACTGGTTGAGTGTAAAACTCAACCAGTTTCCTAGCTTTTTTCCATACAAAGCTGATTGTTGGCTATTAACGCATAATGCACTCCTAGTGTAATAGGCTATTAACTTAAAATTAATGGAATGTTTTTTCCAGTGGCTATATGTATGTGGCAGTGAAACAAGGCTATTATTTCTAAGAGCGACACTTCAAAAGGTCTCATGGTCAAAAGGTATTCGTGTTGATTTAGAAAAAGAGAAATGTTAATTTTAGGACCGATTCAAAAACTTAGCGAGGTGGCAACTTAGGCTACAACTTGTCACGCGACCTTCTCACACGGTTTCGATAACTCACTTCCTAAAGATGGGGAGAATTTTTGACTTTGATCTGGCACTTTTTCTCATGACGTGTCGGCGAGCTTGACTTTATTATACAAATAACTAGCAAAAGCAAGTGGAAATTGCTCTAAAATGCGCAACCAATTCATCAGCCTGGCCCTGCTGCTCTGCGCCCTGCACAGTGCCTGCGGTTTGTACTTTCACATATCGGAAACGGAACGTAAATGCTTCATTGAGGAGGTGCCCGATGAGACGACAGTGATAGGTAAGGAGCGAACGCCAACTCTTAACCCTTGTCTGTAATGTGCTCTTCCAGTCACCTACAGAGTGGAACTCTATGATCCGCGCTCCAATGGCTTCATGCCCTCCTCGCCCGGCATTGGCATGCATGTGGAGGTGCGCGACAGCGACGACAAAGTCATTCTCTCGCGTGTGTACAGCTCACAGGGACGTATCTCCTTCACATCGCACACGCCCGGCGAGCATGTGATTTGCATGTACTCCAACAGCACGGCCTGGTTCAGTGGCGCCCAGCTGCGCGTTCATCTGGATATCCAGGTGGGCGAGCATGCCATCGATTATGCCAATGTGGCACAAAAAGAGAAGCTAACCGAACTGCAGTTGCGCATACGTCAACTGCTGGATCAAGTGGAACAGATCACCAAGGAGCAAAACTATCAACGCTACCGCGAGGAGCGATTCCGTCACACCAGCGAGAGCACCAACTCCCGTGTGCTGTGGTGGTCCCTGGCCCAAACTCTGGTGCTGGTCTGCATGGGCTTCTGGCAGATGCGTCATCTGAAGAGTTTCTTTGAGGCCAAAAAACTGGTGTGAGATCTTTATAGTTTCTTCCTCGTGTTTGTGTTCTCCTCGTTTTTGGCTTCTCTGTTGCGAAAGTGTAACAAAATTTGCGAATTTCATCCAAAAGATCATCATCCGAAAACACTGGCCTCAACTCCAAGCACGTCTAGTTTTAATTTCTTGTGCGTAATTTAAATAAAAATCCATTGTACAATAACTGCAGATGCGGAAGAGTGTCAGCATCATCATCAAAATACCATGAAACTAAGATCTACTGTATTTAACCCTCTAATAGGCAAAATCGATAGAGCAATCGTATTGTAGTGATCATTTTTTTGGAGGTAAATATTAGTTAAACATGCCTAATTTTTAAAATTTAAGGTGAAAATAGTGTCTTAAACTTTCGCCAGGTGGAAAATAGTAAAGAATGTCTCTTGACAGTCTTTTCGACGAATGGAAATTTTTTTTAAAATAATTAGTTATGCTATTTTTAAAATTCCTTGCACTTGACTGATAGATTTCTGGAGGTAATAAATGGGAGACCGTCTACAGAGACGTTCTTGCCTTTTAGAGGGTTAAGTAAGCTGACTTATGCCCGAGTTCAAGTTGCATCCCTATCGCCCGCCCAGTCAGCTGAGCTCGAGTCCCGTGACTTAGTTCGCCTGACTGAGCGCGGTTTGGTCTTATCAGCCAGCCTAAAGAGATAACCTGTCGCATCTACTGGCTGCTTGGCTGGTTGACTTTTATCGCGATGTTTGTTCTTGCACTCCCACTCTCTGAGTGATGTAAACAATGCAAGTCTTAGTAGCTTTCGGGCCGTGCTGTGCAACGGTTGTGGCTGGCGGCAAATTCGAAATCGACAATTAAAGCCCATCATTGTGACAGAGACCGTAACCACACACGACCCACAAAAGCCGCAAGGCAGGCAAGTAACTCTATCCACCGTCATAAGACGAAAAAAAAAAAAAAAAGCAAGCAGCTCCAGTGCATTCACTTCTTTGGATTAGGCGACAGTTTAAAATGTTCCGCGCTACGGAAATTGGCAGCGAAGAAAGTGAGTTGAGATGCCACGATAAGATAAAGAAGATAAACCAAGATCTTGTTAGCTTTGCCAGCCCTTGCGGAGCTTACCCAGGTGGATTATGGGGCTGATGTGGAGAGAAGACAGCTTAGGCAACGCGGCGATTCGGTGCCCAATTATGGATTTGCTCCCACACCCATACGCCTGGAGTATAAATATCCACGAGCAGTCTACTTTGTACTGGCCACCAAAT
Source organism: Lordiphosa collinella (assembly GCA_018904265.1). Classification (NCBI taxonomy): domain Eukaryota; kingdom Metazoa; phylum Arthropoda; class Insecta; order Diptera; family Drosophilidae; genus Lordiphosa; species Lordiphosa collinella. The sequence continues at coordinate 86,347 of JAEIFV010000580.1, read as the reverse complement.
TTTTTGAGGCCTTTGCAGCCAATGGCATACGCAGTAAGTAGATTGGGGGGAGAGTGATGTGTGTAATATGGTAGCCCAGTAATCTAGGCGGTCAGACCTTATACAATAATTCTTCATTGTCCGATCGACGAAAAATATCAAAAACGCTGAGCTTATCAGCTGCAGCAAACACACAGAGGAAGGTCTGATAGATCACAGTGAGAGAGAGGTCTCTGCATAAGAAGCTGTGCACATATTCAAACACACGATGCACTCATGTACGTGGGTAAGGTAATTTTTTTGTATAAATTAATACGAAATGCTTGGAAAAGAAGCTGAGATCAATTTAGATAAGTACAGTTTCAGGCAGGCTAACGGGTGACAACTAAAAATCTGCCCAAATTTTAAAATGCCGCCATAACCACAATTCTCAACGGATCTTTATGAAAATTTTACAGTTTATTTATGACTTTATATACCAAAGAATTGCATCAATGGATTTGATCGAAAGGACCGTTATCAGCCACTCGACGTAGCTTCCGGAAAATGTCTCCGCAGGCGTCCTTTACGACCTTGGGGTCGTATTTCCGGATACATAAGCGAATCCTGTTGGTCAGTTCTTTCTTATTTTTGGCCTTCCAGTTGTTTTTGTAAACTGCAGTACTCAGACTTCCAAAAAAATCTTAAATTTTGACGACACTGCGGCAAGTTTGTTGGGTTCCGTTCCTTTGGTACAAAAGGGATATTGGCAAAAAGGCAATATTGGTTGCACATCCACCGACATTGAGATTTGACAGTTTTTATTTGGTCAGGTGTGTAAATTGGTGCTCTTTGCTTACGTCTGGCAACAATATTATTCTTTTTCAACACTTTACTGATGTGTTGTTGGCTGCAATTCAATTTTCTGTCTTCATCTGGTTGACTTATGTTGTCTTTGTTGTTAAAAAATTGGGCTCTGACAGCTTGGCCGGTCATAATGCTTGCTTTCCGACCAGTTCCAACTTCTCTTTTTATTATTTTTCGTTGCAAAATACTATAAACTAGGCTCGCCCTGTGGTCGAAATTCGACCATCGAACAAATTAACACTTAACATTAAGTCTAAAATAATATGTCAAAAAATCTCATATTTGCATAGTTTTTGGTCGAAAAATAATAGTATCTGAATCGGTTTGAAACCCTGGAAAACCTGATTAACAAATATTCCAATTTTGAACAGTCAGACAACATTTGGTTAACTAACTTTGCATAGGTTCCCAGAAAGCTATAAACATCATTTCGTTCTTTCCTTGATCTTTTGTTAAAGTTTTGGTAAAGTGTAAGTCTTAAAGCAATTTTCAATGCATTTCTTTATTTTTGAAGCCGACAGCCTGGGAAATGTTGCTTGAGGATGGCTCCAAAGAAAGTGTGGAAAGGCAAAATATATACATAATTTTGAATAGATTTTGTAGCGTAGTGATAATGGCTGACCCTACCACAGGCGTTAAATCCATAGAATCGATGTATTTCCGATTCGATGTAATACCGATTCGATCTCTAGATCACTGCACAGTCTCCAATTGTGCTCGGTGTATTTAAATTTGAATAGTGAATTTGCCATCGAACTGAATGTTTCCTTATAAACTACCATTCTTGTCATCTTATTAAATTTCCCGAACAATACTGACTATTTTCGCCTAATTTTTTAGTCAATTGAATTTAATGCCTCGGTCACCGTATGTTTTTTGATTCGCTATAAAACAATAAATAATTGCAATACAATTTTTTCTGGTCTTAATACTCATTCCAACATTACCTTGCTAGAAAGAAAGACGAACATATCAATAGGATTAACAATATAACAAATTTTTTAAGAATATTAGTTATTGTTTACGCTCCAAAATACATTTTATTAACAGCACTTGCCTCGCAAAAAAATTTCTTGTCAATTGGATTTCAGTCAGACCAGCAACTGTAAATCTGCTTAAAACAAAAACAAAATATGCGTAGAAGCTTTTTTTCCCGTTGATCGTCTCTTCTTAGGGAGAGCGCACTGAGAGCCACTCTCTCTGTTTACAAAGCTCAAAATACAATTGAGCAAAGCACACCTTGAGTGTTGGCCTATTGCTGTTGTTGCTCTCCTATCTGTGTAAAGTGTGTCTGTGTTAGTACAACTTTTAATTCGTTATAAAACAATAAATAATTGCAATTAATTTTTTTTTTTTTGCTCTGGCTGGGCTGAAATTCTCATACGAACATATGTTATAAATTTTGAATTAATTGAATTTGTTTTACTATGCTAAAAAGGGGGCCGTACATTCGTATGGAAGCTTTTTAGCGTATTAATATATAGATAGTGCGTTTGGAGATGACCTCTTGGGTAAACTTGGGTTTACTGTAAACACTTTACCTTTGTCAGCGTGCATTTCGTAGAATTTTACAACGCGATCAAGAAGACGTTCTTGCTAGTCAACATGAAAATGTGTTGACAGGAGAACAAAGAGAAAGAAATGTCTTCCCGAAAGCTTTTTTGTAGAGCTCAGCTAAGTGCGCTCTCTCTCAAAGTTTGTGCAGATTTTTGGTAAGAATGATTCACAAAAGCTAAAAGCGAACAGGTGAGAAAATCGGTTAAGCCCGGATTTAAAATACACTGAAAGAAGCGCAGAAAGCAGAAAGAAGCGCTGCGTTGCAGCAATGAACTTTCTATTGCTCATAAGTTGACAATCGCTCATCCGATCCTTACCAATCCTCTGACGTATGGATTAACAAAGCTGTATTTTCACTTGACTGAAGTTTCCCATTTGAGATATCAGACAAGTGTAATAGTCAATCTGAGAAGCACAAAAATATATGAAAAGCTGCTTGAGAAGTAGGCCATCAGAGTTCCCAAATGAGTTTTTGACAACCAACTCACAGTAAGTCGAGGTAATTTTCACCCATCTTATATCAGATCTAGACAAGTGAAAATACAGCTTAATGCTGATATCTATACATAAGTATAAAAGAAGGTGATCTCATTGATCTACTGATTCATTCATTGGAAATCTAGGCACAGCTGGTTCAAGGCCCAACTTTATGAAATTGGGTACGTTAACTCGGTTTCAATCGGTTTGTGGGCTCCAATTCGATCCAATTTTTCACTCCCAATATCGGTACGAACCACCTATCTACAATACTGTGGGAGATTTGAGGTTTTTTCCAACTTGCGAATGAGGCAGGGGTATGGAAAAAATCTTATTTCAGTGTTATAGGTACATATGTGAATTATTCAGTGGAATTCTTTATCATTTTTTACCCTTTTTTCAGCCATACTTGCCCTCTACCTACGCGACGATCTCAATTTTACGGAAAGTTTCTCCACTGTGGTGCTTCACATATTTAACTTTTTTGGACAGTTCTTTCCCATTATTGGTGCCGTACTGGCAGATAGTTATATGGGAAATGTGCGCACTATTTCAGCATTTTGTTTTCTGTACGCGTTCGGTTGGTTGCTGCTGACCATGACTTCGCTGCCACAAGTAGGAGTGCCCATGATGTGAGAACTACTTTTATCAAATTTTGAAAGAATTTTGTAACATCTTCTTATTTAAAGCCTGCTGGTGTCAATTGCCTTGCTATTCATAGCCATTGGCAATGGTTCTATACGCGCCTGCATTACTTCCCTGGGTGCCCTACAGTTCAAACTGCCCGAACAGGCTATCCATTTGGCTGAGTATTTCTCATTTTATTACTTTGTGTACTACTTTGGCATATTTCTAAGTAAGATCTTGCCACCATTCGTCAGAGCCAATACACAATGTTTCGATAAGACGGAATGTTATCCCGCCGTATTTGGCACCTTGGGCAGTGCCTTCCTAATGGCCTGGTGTAAGTAGACTCACATAACTTTGAGGGGAAGAAGAGTTAATGATTTTTTATAGTTGTTTTTCTGATTGGCAAATGCTACTACAAGACCGAAAAGTTAGCCGACGATAATATACTCTTTAAGTTTTATGGCTGCATCAAGACGGCGCTTGTAGAGAAATGGAGACGACGCAAATCCATAAAGCGTGCCAGCTATTGGCTTCAAAATGCCATTGGACCCTATGAACGGGAATTTGTCAATGATGTTTCCCGAGTTTTAAGGGTAAGTAACTGAGAATAAACTTTGGGTTCCGTATTGATCGAATCAACTAACCTCATTCCTATTTTTTTTAGCTTTCGAAACTATTCATTCCTTTGCCCTTTTACTTTGCCCTGCTGGCTCAGCAAGACTCCAGTTGGACTTTCCAGGCCTCCATGATGAATACCACACTGCTTGGTGTGACCATACAGCCGGATCAGGCCAAAGCTGTTGGTCCCATAATACTTTTCATGCTTATCCCTCTATGGCAATATGTGACGACTCCTTTACTGCGGCGTCTCTTCCACTGGCAGTTGAAGCCACTGCATAGTGTCACTGTGGGCGGAATTTGTTCAGCCGGAGCCTATTTCTGTGCCGGAGCTCTGCAAGATCGCCTAATGGTAAGAGAGACTGAGCTTCTATTACCAATTTATTTATTCATTTCTCCCTCCGTAGAATTCACCAGCTCAATCCATCAGTATAGCCTGGCAACTGCCCCAGTTTGTGCTACTTATGCTAGGTGAACTCTTGTTATCCATTCCGGGCTTGCAGTTTGCCTTCACCCAAGCACCGGCATCCATGAAATCTGTGGTAACCGCCGCCTGGTTCCTTAACAATGCCTTTGGCAATCTTATTGTGGTCGTGATCACTGAACTTGATGTGCTGAGCTCTCAGAAGGCTGAATATTTCTTCTATGCGATGCTCATGCTGGTGTGCATCATTATATTTGCCCTGCTCGCCTTTGACTATACACTGCAGGAACAAAAGGGGAACTATTACTACGTAAATGATATAATGGAGAGTGAGGACGAAGAGCGACAACATTTTCCCAGTCACAGTCGGAGTGGGAGTATCTAGGGGTATCAAAAATGTAAGCCAAAGATGAAATAATTAATTTTTTTTAAAGCATTCGTATGTAAAGACCAGAAATGTGAGACTAAAAATAAATTTTCTTAGACCTTACGCTTGTACAGCTTATACTATGTGTATCAGAGCAGAGCTGCTTAGAGAATTTTTGTATGCACACGAGATAGGAATGTGCCTGTCCCTGGTCTGAACGCACCCTTTTACTCTATTCACACTGGCCGCAGCTTCGAAAAAACTGTCAAAGTCGAAGCTGCAAGAATTTTTCCCATTGAAAATACATAGGCTGGGTGACGTCACATCATTTAAGCTCTGGAGCAGCTTTCATTAGTATTGGCATATGACTACCAGATTGCTGTCGATTTCAAGAAGTTTTTCCGATACTTTGGCAGCAAAAACCTGACTTATTGATGTAGGAGCAAAAGCAAAGAAACGCAGAAAGGCTATGGCTTGATTAGGCTTGCCGAACTCCTTGATTAAATGCCGAGACCCCCAGCAAAACTACAGGCACATCAAAGCAGCATTCATTTTAACATAAACTTCCACACAATTACAAAACTTTCAGCATAGGATGTTTTTGTCAACGTGGCTTTGTGAATGACAACAAACCAGAGGTACACAGAGTATATTAAGTTTGTGCAAAAGTATGTAACAGCCAGAAGCAAGCATCTCCGACCCTATAAAGTATATATATTCTTGATCAGCGTCAACAGCCGAATCGGTTATTTGGAGGACCTAAATGGCGGATATGTAAAATTCCTCTCGTAGTTTCGCTGCTGCACTTATAATTTATTTACACACACACATGCGCACAAATAACACTGCAAACAAAAGTAAATATAAATAAATAAAGACGCCTCGTGCATCAATCAAGTATCTTAAACATGTACTGAAGCTCTAGATTGGTATCATCAGGTAGATCTGTACAATGGACTGCATTGAGTACCTTGGACTTGCCAAATTTGGCACGCAGCGTATGCGGTCTGAGCAGCTTAGCAATTTCCGGATCCATGGGTCCACAAAGGGATCGAAAATCATCATGCGAGTTCTTTTCCGGATCCGGCCAGGCAATCTCCATGCACATGCACACCCCGCTGGCCAGTTGGGCAACCATGGGTATATATTCGGGCAATATGCCACGATACACCTCATAGAACTCCTCGCAATTGACACGTGCCATGAGGAGCATACGCATAGCCGTGATCTTGAAGCCATTCGATAGTATCTCGTCAATTATATTGCCCAAATGGCCGTCCTTAATGCTGTGCGGCTTAATAATGGCCAGCGTGGTGTTCTTGAAAAGGCACTCCTTGATTAAATTGTGACGATCCTCGAAAAAGAACTTTAAATCCATGGCCACATCCTCCTCCCTTTCGGAACAATAGAAGCCATTACGCACCTCTTCGATTTCAAAGAGTTGCTCCATGCTGGGAGACAGCTTGTAGCTAGAGGAGGTATTTTCTGGCTTATAATTGCTGCAGGCAACCATAATGTCCACCACATTGTCACCTATGAGCTCCAGACTGATGGCCGGACCGGACAACAGTTCATTCATCAGGACACTGGAACAAAGCAAGACCAGTTAAAGGGAGCCGGAGATTAACCATAATACTTACGATGCAGTCACATCATTCTGTTCTTTCCGGGCCAGAAATTGAGTGACCAACTTGGAAGTGAATTGCACCATCAGGCCATTATTGATATTGATCTTGTTCTCAATCAGAGTTTTGAGAAACTGGCCCAAGTGCTTGCTCCACATGTAATTCTTGAGCAAAACGAATCCCCTGCAGAAGTAAGAGACAGCTTTAAATGGGGACAAAGGATGGGGAAGTGCAGGCCATACTTTTTCCTATATCTAGCCAAAGTGCTGCGGGTCGCCTCGTCGGCATAGTCAATGATGTCAAATTGTCGGCCAAACACATTGATCTTGGAGCCCACAAAGAAATCGCGTTGTGTCAACTCTGGGATCTTGGTGCGACGCAAAAAAGTCTTCTTGCTGCGCTGATCGAACTAAGGAAGAGTATGGGAGCCATACATAAATTACTTCCTTTCTGGCAGGAGCAGACCTACCACTTCAACCGCCTTATCCGCCGTATAGAAGGTGACCAGAAAGGTGCGAATAATGGCCGCCTCGACTTGATACCATTCGGCCACAAAGGCCAAACGCCGTTCATTCATTAGGTTCGTGCCCATGTTTATTTTTTGTTACTTGTAGTAAATTCATGTTGTTTCGAATGTAAACAGATTTGAGATTGATTCCTTGGCAACGATGACCCGATGTTTATCGAAAAGTATATCGAAAAGCCGTCTTGGAACTAACTCACTCGTGAGCCTGAGCCCTGACTCAGGAACTGATGAACCGATCGTTGCAATCAAATCAAAAATTCTTTAGATTGCATTTAAAAGGCAACCTCAAATTTAATGATGCCAACTTCAGAATGTCCACTGGTCTGAAAAAATAGTTCTGGGAAGCCTTCACATAATTATAAAATGTTCAGCACTATTTCATCCTGCAAATCTTAAACATTTCAAGCCACTGAAGAAGTGATTTACAAAATTCCATAACGATTTTTGATAAACGATATTTTGATCAGAATCAATAACAGAATATGGTTACTCGCTCATAATAGCAAATACCATTTAAAAACAGGTACAATTCCAATCTGTTTTATCAAAATTTTTCACTTCCTGAATGGAAACTATTTTTTTCAAAATAGCTTGAATTGCGGGTTCTTTTTTTTTATTTACTAAGAGTTTGTGGAACTTTATTTAGTAACCGAAATGATGTCTATTTATAACTTTCGTCTACCTAGTAGAGGTGTGAAGCGGAGCGTGTAGAAAAGAAGAAATGAAAATATGGTTCGCGGGGATTGACATTTGAGGATCGAATACCAAACACGACGACTAAAAATCTCGTGGTGCTAAGGCTTGTCAGATTAATTAGCTCGTAAATATGTAAACAATGTAATAAATTATCAGCATTTGGATTGTTTGAAGTATTTGAAATGAAAATGATGCGATGAACATTACCCTCAGGAAGGGTAAACAAGAGATCCTAGTTTCCAATAATAGAATTTTCCATTCAAATTTGTTTGTTTTATTGTATTTTCCTTTATTTACAGGAAACAAAAATTAATAAATTGCAAATTGAATGCTTTGCAATGAATTGGTTGGTAGCTTTTCTTGTTGTTGTTGTTAAATTCTAGCGTAAAACTCATGTTTTTTGTTTTCTTTCCTTTTTGTCGGCGCCAAATATTGTTCCTTGTGTTGCTTTTTGTTAACATATCGCCCGAATACGCATATTCAGCTAAAGTTAATTATGTTTTTTGTTTGTTTGTGGAATAGTATTCATATGTACGCATGCGCAAGTGAGTGTGTTTATGGGTGTGTGTGTGTGTGTGTTTGTGTGTGGATATGGGGAGTGAGAGTCGTGTTGGATGTGTATGTGTCTGTGGACTTAATGGTAAAGCGCCTCTCGGCTACTACTCCAGAAAAATCTAGACGACGACGGCGACACCACAGCAGAGAGTAGGAAGCCACTTGGCTTAAACAGCCGGCTTCTCGCCCTTATCACCCTCAGCACCTTCCTTATCGGCGGCCTCCTCGTCGTTTTGCGATAGAGAGGGGATGTTGTCATCAGAGTCCTCCTCCTCGTCATCTTCGTCCACATTGAAGTCATCAAACTTGTTGTTCCAATCACCGCCCGGGTTATTCATGAAATTGTTAAACATGCCACCATCTTTGGGTTCTCCCTCCTCATCGTCGGACTCATCGCGCCACTTGGCAAAGTTGGCCTTAAGGAAATGCAATTTGGTTTTGTCCGTGGTCAGGGTGGGCCAGAAGGGTCCGCTCTCCTTCTTGGGTATTGTGAATTCTAGGCAACGGCCGATATTCTTGTTTGTCACCTTCTCCGGATCAACCGAGTGGTAAAAGTTCAATGTGACTTCGTATTTCTTCGAGGCATCCAGTGCGTTTACACCCTTGAAGGTGAAGCTGTTGTCTGTCACTCTGGAAGGGGGTGGGGGAAAAAGACGTAGCCATATGAGTGGGGCGTTCTGGACGTGGATTAGCTTATAACTCACTTGTGTTCAATGTCCTTGCATTCCACATCGATGATGACATAGACCAAGTCACTGCGCTGAGCCCAGGAAACTGGAGGCGGAATTGAACTGAAATCGAGAAAAAAAATAATAATAAACACAGGTCTCCGATAACATGACAACGCATTTTTGGTGCCGGCCCAGCAACCGGGGAGGGGAAGGCGGCGGATGCTTCTAGAAGCCTTCACCCAGAGGCAAAGTTCGGCAAGCTTATGCAAAGTGTCTGCATTTACATATATATAGCCGGCTAGCGAGGCACTAAAAGTCCATGCTTATGCCGAAAATATACAAAATTAGCGCCAACCTAAACATAACCTCAAAAGAGAAAAAAAAATCAGCCCTCTTCTCCCCCCTCTCGACAAATGCATATATATGCGCTGTATTTTAATTACACGCGGACACGCCCTCCTCCATATGGATCCATAAACAAATGCACTTTTCCTCTTTTGCAGCAAAATGGACGCCGCCGACAATGTTAAAGCACGCTTCGGGCCCTGCCAGCCGCCTCTGCCACAAAGAAGAAGCCACAAAAACAGACACAGATTCATAGGTGCGGGCAGGTGTCGTGGTGTCCATTCAGTTAAGTTCAATTTGATTTCTTTTGCACTAAACTTACCCTGTTGCTGCCGACATTTTGATTTGTTGATTCGGTTGCTATTTGTCAAATTAATTCAATTTCCTACTTTTCAGCCAGAGCTAGGTCAGAGAGTGGCAAGAACAAGAAGAGATTTTGTTGAGAAAAATCACCTTGATCTGGCAACACCAGACGCACGGTCACATTGGGTAATAGTGGTAAAAGTAGGGTGACACAGCTGGGAGGTGGCAACCTTAGTCAACTGGCATTAGGGTTACTCAGCTGACCGATTTATGAAACGAAACTTCTAGAAAATCTAGTGACTTTTTTTTTTTGCTTACGAATTTAATGAATTCCCATTAAGAAAATGAAATCTCTTGAAGTTCTGGGTCACCGACGGATTTTTCGAGAGATTTGCAAACCAACCGAAGACAAAATCTCTAGAGATTTTCAGGTCACCCCCGATTAAGACTGAACCGAACCGAAACCGCGGTTCAGTCTCTCCCGGCGCTAGATAAAAACTGGAAAAAAACTGGAAGAAAATGCAAGAAACTTTCATTAGCAGCCATTTACAAAACAGGAAAAGGGGATCATGAAGCTATGCAAAAGTATGTAACAGGGAGAAGGAAACATTTCCGACCCTATAAAATATATATTTTCATGATCAGCAACAACAGCCGAGTCGATTTAGCCATTTCCGTCTGTCCGTTATCGCGTGCGTGTGAGTCGAGTGCGAGTAAGTGTGTGCACATTTGTAGAAAATGAATGAAAACACACGAAATCAGAGAACACGTTATTTTGGAGTCGGGGCACTCGACTACAGCGCCCTTACTTTACTGGTTTTTATTCATTCTGAATTAGCAATTTCAACATATTTGGCGAATGCTGCATAATTCCTTTTACCTTAACTGAATGGATTTTGTAGGGTCTGCAGAGTGTTGCCTTCCATAGCCCTCCTCCCGTAGAGTGTCCAATCAAAACTCGGCTTTTGTCGACTTGTACTATAACTATTATATAATAATCAATTACATAATTTAAAATTTAATTTGTTGTTTTATGTTGTTGTTGGTTTTTGTTGCTTTTATATAAACATTTGTTAACAGGATTGGTTGTTGGTTTGCGTTTTTAGTTGCTTTTGTAAAATACATACTCATAATAATAATAATAATAATAATAATAGTAATAATATTTTATAATTGTAATAATATTTGCTTAACCACTAATAATATTCAAATATAATTTTCTCTGCTTTATTGTTGTGTGTTTTTTTGTTGTTGTTTAAATTAAAAGTTGCTTCACTCGCTAACCAGCGCCATCTCTCTTGCCGTGGGCGTGGCCAGTGTCTGGCCAAGTGCCGAGGCAGCCGAAACGGCGCTGCTTAGTCCATCGTCGTCGTCCTCAGTTGTCTGTGCCGCCGCAGCAATTGCAACGGCCGCTGCCTTTTTACGCTCCTCCACCACCTCCTCCTCCTCCTCATCTTCATCACAATTGCTGCGCTCGACCTGGTCGGCGGCTTCTTCATGCGCCTCATCGGCAAAGGACACTTCGGCTGGACTGGTATTGCTATCACCGTTGGGCGTTGCCGCCGACTCGTGCTGATTATTGTTGGCTTTGTCTTCACAGGCGGATTTGTTATTATCACTGTCAGCACTGCCGGTCGCCGCCGACTGCAATGGCTCCTCTTCGGGTATGTCCTCGATTAGGCTACGATTGCCCGAACCAGCCGACGGACTGCGAGGCGGTGGCGTTGTCGTGGACATGCTAACCTCTACCTCGGCCACTTTACGCAGTAGTACCGGATCTGAGGCACGCAGTGAATTCTCCGAACCGCCAACACCCTCACCACTGGGTCGCAGGACCAGATACAGCAATATATCCGATAACGAAATGATGCCAATCACTTTGCGCTGGTCATCAACCACCACCAGACGATGCACTTCGGCCCGAACAATGCGCTCCATAATGGTATACAGCGATTCATCCAGATTGCATTTTTGCACACCCTCGAACCATTCGTTGCGATGCTCGTTGGCCTTGCGCAATGAAACATCGAGATCGTTGTAGGTTTTCTCCGCGGCGAGATTCTGTTTGGGGAGAAAGCAATGGGGAAAAAGAGTTTAGTTAGAATTTGTGGATAGAAAAATTAATTATCAAATGATGAAGCTTAAAACGCTTAGTAAGTAGGGCTGCATAGGGTGTGCACTTATCAGTCTTTCTTCTTCTTCTAACCAGGATCAAGTTGAATCAGTTCAAAAGCAGTTTTTGATTTTTGCTCTCCGTGACCTAAGCTGGGACACCAACATGCATCTACAGCCCTATGAACTTAGTTAACCTAATGGCCCGGCGAACTTCGTACCGCCTAACCGTCAATGATTGTAGCGATACCCTTAGCTTAACTTAAATTATGAATTCTTAGCCGATAAAATTGCTCGCTTGCTCAACCATTCTTTTTTTTCGTGTGTATAAATGATGTTCGGAAATGTTTTGTTGATTTGATGAGAAAACACCCCGAAAATTGGGAGAAAATGACGACAGGAACACGGCCATTACCGATAGACAGCAATTGCTTGGAGAACTCTTGACCAGATGTATCGTTCAACAAAGCAACGCCATGTTTGCTAACAGCTGAAGCCACAGATTGGATGACTTGGGGCAAGCGTTTATTTCAGTCGATCTTGGAGTGACTGGCAATGTTTGACGGAAGTCGCCAGAGAGTAAATTCATTGCGCAGATCAATTAAAGTTCGGTCAAGTGCTTCCAGTACGAGTTGGTTCGCCATTGTGCATTCGTCCCTAAAATGGTTTAAGACACTATCAAAACTTTGGCCATTGCGGAGAATTTCGCTATGTTTCATGTCGGTTGCTCAATAGTTTAAAGGTATAACAGCAATTTTAGCGCTGAATCAGATGTTTGTTATCCTTCTAACAATTTGGCCGCTATCGCAGAATAAGCAACAGCTAACTAAATAATTGACATGAGGAATGTCTTCACAGTTTCTTTAGGGGCATTCAAGAAAATTTAGACACCATTTCCATCATCAATTGACTTTATTAATGTATCATAGACTTCCCTGTGTGGGGGGTTCGACAGAGGTACATTTGTTTGAACTGATTGGTGTAATTTATGTCATTTAAATTCAAGTTCAAGCTGCAATTCTCAGTTAAATGAGTCATTGATTCAACGATCCGTCGCTGTCATTCCTAACCTGTCTTACAAACTGCCGCACATAACGTAATACATGTCTTCGATAAAGAAAAAAACTTAATAATGCATCTCCTCATTCGCCTTAAGGTCAAGATTCCTTGGACTGACACAAATTCGACATGTTATCCCTGTATTTGTTTTATGGTCCAATCGATTTGAAGTAAAGTAAAGTAAAATGGCTTGTCTGGTTGACACAGCCCCAAGGCTTATCACTTTGACACAGCACTAAAGGGCCAAAGCCGAGCTTCTCTCAATCTCTTGGCTTGTGCGCTTCTAGTTTTCGCACAAGAGAAAGGGACCTACAGTTTAACGCCGAATCTGAACGGCAGTTTGAGAAGCTTTTCATGGCTAATTACTACAAAGCTGGCGCCAACAGCAGAGAGGGGTGACCGGGTGTAATATTTATTCAAAGATTAAACTTTTCATTAGATGTTCCGAGGCGGGAGCGAACCCACGACCTCTTGCACAGCGGTCGCGCACACTAGCCGCTGAGCCACCCGGCCACACATCGATTTGAAAGTTGTCGTATTTTTGTTAAACTTCGGATTCGAGAAGATTCTATGCATTAAGTTTGTGCAAATGTTTGTAACACCCAGATGGAATCGCCTCCGACCCTATAAACTATATACAAGCCTGTCGAAAGGTGATTCCGGGACCGGGCCCCTCTCAGAAGTCCGTGCACGGGGGGAAATGGTGTAACTAACCCCACTTTGTTTTATATATATAGAAGATAGATAGATAGATGGATGGAAGAAGAATATAGAAGATGTAAGAAACGTGGAAAGGTACCGAAAAGTGTACTAAAACAGTTAAATGAAATACTCGGTCCTGTTCCAAGTTTGTAGTTTTACAACAAAGCAATTGGACTAGATAGCATTGCTATCACATTATTGAAAAAAGTTATACTCCTGTAAAGAAGCTATCTTAAACTTTCCTTAATCACCCTTGTTCTTACTGTGCTCAAATGTGACAAGCCACCGGAAAAAGGCGCCTCTTACAGGTCCATTTCCCTATTAGCTACAGCAATTAAGCTATAGACCCATATAAGACCCATATAAGAGTGCTGTGATTGCGGCCCTCGACCTATCGAAGGTCATGTTCTACTCCTAGAGGGCGTATAAAACACAGAGTTCCAAACACACTGAAACGCTGTATAAAGCCTGCAAGCTTATGATTTTTTTTTACGGATATAGAAAGTCAACATACAGGATGTAGAAGCAGGGGATCCCGAAAGGAGAGATACTCTCAAGATCTTAACAAGTGAATGTCAGGTAAACTTGTAATGTGTACCTACGATTTTACATATGGTTGCTATCTGTGTGCAAAGTATGTTCGGCAGACTTTACACACGCACAGTACACTCATGTATAATCGAGGATCTCCATTGAAATTTTCCCTTGCCATTCACTTTTGTGGCCGTTACTAATCTTTGTGAGTTCTAGGTCTTTGCTCTCAGCACTTCTATTCAGCTTATATACTCAGTGAAATTTAAAAAAAATGGTACAAAAAGTGAATTGAAATCAGTTTTTTAACCAAATCTAAGTTCTTTGAAGGTGATTGGTTTGTTTTATGGCAGTGACCATAAGAAAACTGGACAAACTGAACAGAACAGGTATAACGATATTAGTTTGACTCCAAGGAAGCCAACATGCCGGGTTTCCCTTTTATAAATTCGCAAAAGTTTTGCTATTTGGAAACTACATCTGCTTAAAGCCCCGAACCTAAGCGTATAATCTTCTATAAAATAAATGAAAACCAAAGTTCAACTTACAATCACATCAAACTTAGCATAAATATCCACGAGCCTGCCTTCGGCATCTACGAGAGGAAGCGCCGAGACGCGTCGCTCGACAAATTTCTTGAGCGCTGTGATGATGCTGGTGGTTTCATCGGCGGTCTCAATGTTGTCATAGGTACCAATTTTCAGATCGCGCAAACTTTTTTGCATATAAGCGGGCTTTGGTAATTCAGTAATCTGCAAATGGAAAATGGAAAGGCCATAAGAACTGAGTCGCTTAATCCCTACTACGCGGTACTTACATATAAGAAAAGGAACCTCAGTATGCGTTTATGTGTCAGTATGTACAGGACATTACCAGTCGCTGGATCAATCACGGGCAGGCGATGTATGCGACTGTGAATGAGAATTTTGATGGCATCGTAGAGGGAGGCATCGGGTCCGATGCTGACCAATGGCATCACCTGGTTATGCAGCACACCTAAAAAAAAATAAATACAATGAGATTTTGAAATAAGGATCAATATCAATTAAACTTACTGCGCCACGTGTCTAGTTTGTGTTCTTCCAACTGCTCCATGGATGCATTGGGGGACTTGTAATACATTTGCAAGATCTTGATGAAATCTGTTATGGTCAGCATGCCCACAAACTGTTGCTTCTCTGAATCCCACAGTGGGGCTGCCCTCACGCCGTTGTAGACCAATGCATAGAAGGCCTTCTTCACCAGCAATTGGGTATCAAACACAACTAGCTTGGCGGAGGTGGGTATCAGATCATAGCACTTGTGAAAACGGAAGAACTTGACAAAGATCTGTGAGTCGTCCTCCTCTGTAAGAGCAAAAAGAAAGAAAACAAAGTGGGTTAGTGGAATGGAATCGTAATGGCAGTAGAAGAAAGACCTTTCTTAAGCAGCTCGGCTAGCAGACGTTTCCAGGCCTCGGATATCTGCTCAAACTCTTTGATACTTTCCAGGGGATAGTAGAGCACATCGGCAGGACGGCCGTTGCCCCCACCGAGTACCAATCGACCCGCATGATTCGAATAGAAGTGCAGTTGTAACATGCGTTCTTCCGGACAATGTCTCAATGTCGCATCACTTACTAAAGCTGGTCTATTTAACAGCGGCTTAACAGTGGCCTAACCGTGCTGCTCTGGGCTAACAAATGAAATTGAAAGCTTGCCTAAATAAATATTGATTTCGGGCCAAACAACAGCTGAATTGTTACTCAATTTGATGACACAAAATTCTGGTCGCGCGTTTCAATTAATGAAATTAAGGCATTTTTAATTAAAATAAATTTAGCATACGAAAAAATAACAAAAACTATCAAGCAGAAATAGAATTATTTGTCATTTCACGCAATTGGCCACAAAGGCCATTTAATGGCGGGCAGCACCAAAAAAACTAACAAGAAAACAACTAGACTACAAAATACCCAGTAGATAGAAATGAAAATGTCTCAAAAATTAGTTTGAACTCGACCTTTGGATTGAAGTTGTACTTGATACAAGTAGAAAAGGTTTGGAACAATCCTAAAAATTGTGTATCAATCCGAAAATATGCTCATTTCAAGTACGGATCCTACCAGCGGATTGTATGCAGATATACAACTTTTGCCACTAAGAAGTAGTTGCAAAAACCTGCAATCTTTCTTTCGGCGAAACGCAGCAGGAACTGTTCTATTAGAAGGGACGTTTGCATGGGTTGTTGTTGTTGGTTTAACTTCTTAGAAGGGACGTTTGCATGTTATGCTGATTTTATGCCTTCCAACATACGGCAAAACGAACATGTTTGCTAAAAACAAACGATCGTCAATCTTTCGGGTCCCATTTCGTATTTTGGTTCCAATATCACGGGTGCAGCATGCGTGCTATTAGAAGGGACGTTTGCATGTGTTGTGCAGACTTCTTCGCTTCTAACCTACTGCCAAAAGGAACGTGCATCAGTTTTCATACAGATTATATGCCTTCTATCATACTGCAAAAGTTGGTAGAGCATTCTTTCTAGTAAAAAGAAGTGTGCCAGAAAGCATTCTTTTGGGAACCACGTTCCGACAAATCCGACTGGGTACTTGTAAGTCAAATAAATAAGTAAATCAGATTAAAGTAAGTACAGAACTCCAATGATAAAGCGAAAAAGCAATACAGTGAGGCTAAATGGGTACACACACATACGCAAAGACTACTGTCGACTTTATTTTAACAAATATCACCTTGATGAGTCTTCTTCGAGCCCTTTTGATGAGATTACTATCATACTATCTTGAGCGATTACAAGAAGACTCGAAAATTACTAATTCATTTGCTCTAAATGTGATTTATTCAAATACGACTCGAAAAAGACCCGCAAATAACTCGAAAATGAGTCGAAACTGATCAGAAGAACGGATTAAAAACGACTCTTTTAGAAGAGTTGCGGCTGGGGAACCATTTTCTGCCGAAATAAGTATCATTTATAATTACAAAGCGAGCGCATTAACGACTATTTTAATCACACCGAGGACTCGAAAAAGACTCGAAATTTTGATCACATTCGAGTCTTTTTCGAGTCCTCAATCTGATAAAATAGTCATAAATGCGCTTGCTTTCTGATCATAAAATATTCCTCTGTCCGGAGAATATAGTACCCTATCCGCGTCTCTTTTTCTTCGTTTTAAGCCCGTCTTCTGATCAGTTTCGACTCATTTTCAAGTCATTTACGAGTCGCATTTCAATAAATCACATTTTGGCCATATGCATGAGTCATTTTCGAGTCTTCTTTTGATCGCACATGATGTTAATCTCTTTCAAATCATCAAATAGGCTCGAAAAAGACTCATCAACTCATCATCAATGATTTTTGTTAAAATACCAGCAAGTAAAGTTCGGAGCGCTCCAAATTATGTGTCTGAAAAGAGTCGAGCTTAAGACCCAGCAAGCAAAGTTCCGAGGGCTCCAAATTAAGTGTCTGAAAAGAGCTGAGGTTAAGAGCGTTTTTGGGGTAAACACAAAATTTGAGGCGTTTCGGAGCAGATTCAGTGCTCTCTAAGCACGGGCTTATGGAAAGCACTTTTGTCTTAGCATTTTCGCAGTTAAAGTAGGCAGGTATTCGAAAATCTTGTTTGGGTTGGATGTTTTGCTTAAAGTGCCTAGAAAAGAAACTTCTATGTGTCTTTTATAAGGTTTTTATATCCCTACTACCTAATTTTACTAGTTGGGTTTGATCAGTCGGGTTCAAGTCGTTCAAATCAGTTCAATTCCGCTACGTTTTGAAAAGTAAACCGAACGCAATTCCGTTTCGGTTTGGAATTGCTGTTCTTAACTTCGAATAAAATTGCTTACGTTTTACTTTTGGCAAACCACGGGCCAAACGAAAAGGGCAAGAGAGAAGCAAGCGAAACAATCGAAAATGGAACAAATAGAAACGAAAAACACTTTCGTTTTTGTGTGGCGAGAAACTGAATCAATTTCGTTTCCGAAAGGTTGCAGTGAAAGTGGAATAGAGAACATGCCTGAACATGTTCTTTTCAATTGGTTTTTTTTGGGTGGTTCAGTGAGTTGTTCAATGAGTTGTTCAGTGAGTTGTTTAGTGAGTTGTTCATTGATTTGTTCTGTAACTAGTTAAGAAACCCGCTCAGCGAGTTGTACAGTGACTAGTTCAAAGATTTGTTCAGCAACTTGTACAGTGATTGTTCACACAGTTCGGTGCCTCCCAGTGAACAACCTTTACCCAACACTAGGTTCAACCCCAGAATTCCGGATACTCAAGTCAATCCTCTCCAACTTGTTTTAAGAAAATCTTAGTATATTGTATCGGTGTACCCTCAATTTGTGTGGTTTCATTCATTTGCTGGCGTCACCAACAATCCTTAGCTGGTCGCCCGTTATACCCATTTCCAACGTTTACAGGGTATACAAGGAGAGGCGGCACAGCCACCACACTGCAAACACACAATAAATATTGAGGCGGGCGCAAAGGTGTTAATCAAATTGAAAACCCCCCGGCAACCTTCCCATCGCTGGCCCTGTTTTGACAGCTGTCAGAAATACTGATAAATGCTAGGCAAAAAAAAAAAAAAAGCAAAAACAACAACTTAGAAGCATTTCCCGGCATTATAGGCAACTATTTGTGCCAAGAAATTAATTAACCGACATAAAGAGTCTTGGACATTTTCTAATGTGTGTGTGCAAACTTTCAGTTTACATACAAGAAAATGCATTTCAAAGCAGACATTCGTTTTTGGAAATCTATTCAGGAAATCTAAAATTGTTTTTAGATTTAAAAGTATTTTTAGCTTAAAGGTGGGCAGACCAGAATAATGTTTTTCAATTGATGTTTGTGGAATGAAAAGAAAGCATAACGAAGGGAAACATAGAGTGGAACTCTGCCCTGCTTCACTTCTCTCTGTCAGCATTCTCTGATCAATAGGAGTTTGAGTCGTTATAACATGAATTTTAGTGAATTTTTATGTATTTTTGTTGAGGAGAACGCTTTGAGTTTGCAATAAACAATCATATGAACCGGACCATCTGACTTAAGGTGATGCTTCAAGCCGACCTATTCCAAGGCATACAAAAGTGTGTGGCCCTTGAAATTGGTAGGCAGTTTTTACCTTCTACCGCGGTCTATGTTCGGCTCAGGCATTATCATGACTTCTCTACTTTCCAAACTTTTGAGGATGTTTTAGCTATCGAGAAAGTTCGAGATTGTAGACGAAAGTCTCAATTATAATTATTATTATTATAAAAGGAAGAAAAATGTCAGCTTCGACAAGAATCCCCAAAGGTTCTCGAGGTCGATTGATAGGTGGGTTAATTTATAAAATAATGTAAGTTTTTGGATAATCCTCGGACATTCCAAAAAAACTTTACGTAAGTTTTCCTTAAATTAAACGAAGTCCGAATTTTCCGGACTAAGAGATACGGTTTTTAAAAAGGGGAATCAGTTATTACGATAGTTTCTCTTAAATTCGAAATCCGGTTCCTTAAAAGATGCGGGTTTCAAACGGAGAGGATTCAGTTTTCGCTCCGTTTTCGCTATCGAGAAAGTGTCGAGAATGGAGACGAACACGTGTCTCAAGAACTAACGAATTGGTGCCACTAACTGAGCGACAGGTAATACTTTTTCGGCCCAAAATCGGACACGTTCTCGATAGTTTTGTAAGAAAATGTCGAAAACGGATCCGTTCTCGAGGTCGATTGTCGGGTGGGAAGGTAAAACGACAATTGACAACAATGCTTTTCATTCTGGTCTGAGCTTACCACACGCTATTAAGATTATCTACGTAAAATGTTAATTAGAAACAAATGGAACAAAGTGCTTTACAAACTGCCCTGAAATTTACTTTAATGATTTTACGATGTGTAAATTGTCTCATGTTTAACAAAAGCGAACCAAATTTAATAACAAAAAGGTCGTTAATTTAAGTACTTTGAGAATAAACAAATACATTTTCCTTATTCATCTAGTGAACAAATTGAAAATAATTTTCGCAGTTGTTTAATTGAAAACTGATTGAGTTTTTCGAGTCTTGAGGTCAACTTATCAGACACACAACAAATTTGACTTCAAAAATCTTTATAAGGAAAAAAAAAAAAAAAATAAATAAATAAAAAAAAAAAAAAATTTTTTTTTTTTTCCGGCGGGAGAAGGGTTTTTTTTTTCTTTTTTTTATTTTTTGTTTTTCCCAACCAACCGCCGCCCCGGGAAGGGGGGGGGGGGGGGGTGCAAACCAAACCCAACCCCTTTTTTTTGGGAAATACCCACCCACAAAAAAAGTAAAAAAAATAAATTTTTTAAAGGGGAAGAATGTTTGAAAAGCTCGACTTGATTATACCCCATAGCCTTAAGTGACAGCCTTACAACTAATAGACGATCCATATCTGGCTTTTTTGATGATTTCATTGAAGCGGCTGCCAATTGCGCTTTGTTACCGAATTGCTTGCTTATAACTCCTTTATCTCAAAATGAGATTGCACGACATTTTAGTATACAACTTCAATAGGTACCACCATCGAGCTCTCTTCAGAGAAAAGCACGATAGGGATGCTTGTGGCAACTTATAGGGAGGTGTCCCAGATATCTCCAGAGATTTTCATATAAACGAAGAGATTTTTAACTTATCTAGGGGAACTTTATTTTTAAAGTGACAAGAAAAATGTCGGCTACTAGATTATGAAGAAGGAAAACCGTAAATCTACTAAGCCTTGCATTTTGAAGACATTTCACATACTATAAAGGCAATCAATTTTATTTCAAAATGAACACGTTTAAACGAAAATCTCTAGAGATTTCTGGGACACACCCGAATAGCTCCAAACAAAAGCTGAAAAACTTTGACTCCCTGGGGATCGGTGGAAAAACCTTTCCCCGTGTGCGTTAGCAAGGCTTACGTGCCAACTCTAAGCCTAAAGCGTACCACAGCGTTTATACGCCACAGAGGGGAACGCTTTTGGTGACAACCATGAAGAGTCACTGTCTTATCGGCAGATACGTTGCACGCCTTGGCGTCACTCTCCTTGATTTCTACAGAAGCTGCGAAGAAGAGGAGGAAACAGTACAACATTTCCATTTCCCCGCCCTGAGTAAAAGGAGACGAAGGATACTGGGTAAGCCTCTCCTCCGAGCTAGAGATCCCAGCTCTACTAAAATTTATTTTGTTCACACAATGGTTTAATAACGAGGACCCCCTTTAGTAGCAAAAAAAAAACTTATTAAATTCAAAGTTTCAACTCGTGTCGGGTTGACAGGGACGGATCGGTTAAAAAAAAGGTCAATAACTTTTTCCACCCTGCTGTAGTGGATGTTGAAGGGTCTTAAATTCACCTAGTTTCAACTTTATGCTAAAAATTTGACCAGTAAGTGTGCAATGAGGGGTGACTTTAATGGTTTGATTACCTGTAAAGTTTTAACCCGATTTTTGCCGAATAATTATAGTTCTAAGTCAACTTTGAAAGACTTTTATTTTTCTTTACTTGAATTTGAACTTAAGGACTTTGAAGACTTAACACTTGGAAGTCTGCATCTTAGCCCACACGACTATCAAGCTCTCGCGAAGGACAACGACAAAATCATAGTAAAGAATGTAGCCATAACCACTAAGCATTAAGGCACTATTTTATCGTGGAGCGATTCTACACTCTGTCAATATTTTTATACACTTGAAACTATAGTCTCTAAGTTTTGAAGATTTCGAGCCGAAATTTAGAGTCTTCTTTGGACACAACTATTCTCCCGAATGGGATGACCATTTCTTGTAGCTGCCAAAGGATTTTTCCGTCAATAACGTCAAGATACACAATGCAACTGGATCTTTTTCCATGTATGTATGTTGTGAAAGTCTACATACCAAATTTGGTTTCAGAAATGTTTCCCACTGTCTGTTTGTCTTTGGTTCAGGATATAATAACAACAAACTTTTCACAAAAATTTATGAAACATTTTTCTATTTGTAGACTTTGGAGGATGGATTATCTATTCAATTTGAATCAAGAATTATCCATAACAAATGTTCAAGTTTAGCAATGTCTCTTTGTTTTTTTTAGTTTCTTCCCATTGACACACGTTTTTAACAAATTATCCCGCTGTCTACATAAACGACGCTGCCAAGAATAAAAAAAAATACCCCTCACCAAACGAAGGCCAGCGGAAAAAGTTTGTGGCGAGAGAGAAAAAAGGTATTAATATTAAAAATTTACAATATATATAAAAAATATATACTGAAATTCCGTAAACAACAGAGAAAGCATTCAAAAATTGTTATTAAATCTCGTTCAGCAGTTGCCGCATATCCAAGTTCGAAATAGATTGCCGAAGGAAGGTTGCCTCTTTGTATTATCGCGATTGCTTCAATGAACGCAAGTCAATTAAAATGCTTGGTTTTTTTATTTTTTTTTTATTATTCTTTTGTTTTTGTCTGTGGCATCAAAACAATTGAAAAACAATTTCAGCTGGGTGGGTGGTGGTGGTTGGTCGAGTTTTTGGCGTCGCGGCGCCATATATTCTTGAATTCTTGACGAATGACTAAGAGAGGGCACACTGGTTTCTGGTTGTTGTACTTGGATGTGGCGGGGAGACCTTCGACTGCACAATGGCCACTTTGTACTATTTAACATTTAGACTATCCATATCCACACAAGTTCCATATATGTATGCACATAAGTGAACCAACAAAAAATATTGCTAATATTCAAAATCTACAAAACACCGCCGCGATTTTGTCCCCGTCGTTCTTCGTTCTAAACGTTTCGAAATTTTATCATAAACTGATCTCTGTGCAGTCTGTTTTTGTATTTCTCATCTCTGTTGGTTCGTGAAAATTTATTTGTTGAAAACTTTTCGGCAAAAACAAACAAAAGAAAAGAAAAGGGGAAAACGTGGAGAGAGGCGAAAGCAAATTTTTGGTGAGAGATCTCTAGGCAGAGAGGTTACCCATTTGACTGAATGGATGATGTTAATGAGGTTCATGAAATCAGTGCAATTGGCAAGAAAGAAATTGTGTATCATCGAATTCTCCCGTGTACTTGGAACTTATAATTAGCTTCCGCAAAAAATACACGGGGATGTTGTGTTCGACCTACGTCAATACCTTAGCTAATACTTTTATCCAATATTTTATAAACGATAATGTTCTGCTCGCCTACTCTCACATTCCTTGGACTTTATAATCCCAGTGAAATATGATTTTTGATTAAATTAAATGGCGTCTTGTCTCGCATATATGAGGAGGACTGACGACAGCGTCGTGTGCCCCAACCACAGAGGTGGACTGTTGATCAAATGCCAAGTGTGTCTGCTAATTTATTTTCAAGAAAACATTTCTGCTGAGGGAGATGAGGTTGAAGAATACTTACCAAAATCTGATAGATTGACTTTCTCTAGGAACGGATCGGCCACGGGCAACTGAAAGAAAAGAAAAAATATGATGTATTTAGTATAATTTTGAGATTTAGTGGACCGATTTGTCATCCTCTAGATAGCTGCTATGTGTCACATATGTAATTGTTAATTGCGCTGAAAGGTGTATTTTACATTGTTTGGGCCGGTTTTCTCATATCAATGTTAATTTAACGTTCACTTGGCATCTTAGGCCAACTTTTTTTATAAGGGCTGCATTTTTGTAAAGGACCATTGTGCACATCACACATAATTTTAAGGATTTCTTAATATGAAGCAGCAAATAGAATTGCGAGTTTAGCTCATCAAGCAGTTTTACTACCAGAAAATGCTTTTTGTAAAGATGAAAATTTCAGCACCCGACCTTTCACAAAAAGGGGACCAATAAAAAAAGGGGAAAAGGGTACAACAAAAGTGAATTGGATCTGAAACTATGTACAAAGCAGCGGTTTTTATCACTCAGAAATGAGGACTGGTTCGGTTCTATGGTTCATACAGTTTTTAAACCGCCGGTTCTGTTAACAAAATGGTTTTTGGGGCTAACTGAACCGCGGTTTCGTTTCGAATCACTTTTTATAATTTAAATATTTTATGAAGGACTATTTCCGTTTGCGAACATTTTTACTTTTTACTAACTTAAGAAATTGAATTCTTAAAATAACATTTCAATAGCTTTAAAATCGTTATAAAAATCGTATATTCAATCTTTGTACAAAATGATTTCACTTTGAAATCAGTCCATTATTCTTTTGGACTGTCGGATTGCTGAATCGAACGAAAGGAATACTTACCGTGCCCTTTCAAACTTTAAGTATCGCTTAGGAATACCATCTCCTGGCAAAACTTGGATTTAGTTGAAGAAACACGACAGAATATTGAGAATTGAGGGAAGAATACTTACAGAAAATCTATTAGCAACTATCAAGAAGAAATGCAGTCTGATGACAGGCATAATAAAAGGTCGGCGGGCCATTGCAGGAGATGAGTCGGATCACATGTTTTAAAATGGTCGAAAATCATTCGTAAAGACTACATTAATCAGGCAAAGCTAAGGAACAGTTCAAATCAGTTAGAGAGTCGATAAAATATAGCAAAATTGCAGGTACAGATGATTAAAGTGAACCGAACCGAACCGTTTTCCTTGTGGTTTTCGGTTCGGTTTAGCAAATTCGAATGGACGCTATCAGCTGGAATTAGCGGTTCGGGTTGGTTCGCTTCAGAACCTGTTTTGCATCCCTGTTTTTTTTACAGGGTGGCTGAAGAAAGCTGCTACCAAAAAAATTTAATAATTTTTTTTTCTATTTGATGAATCTACTTATTTTTTTTTTTTTTGTAGATTGATCTTAAAATTTATGGAAAATCGATAATTGGGACACTGAAACAAGAATTTGGATTGTCAGACGCTATTACGCCCTGCAGTCCGTAGTTTCGGTTCAAAGAGAGTATAGGCGCACGTTTGCCGGCGATCCTCCCACCAGATGGACCATAACGAGACTTGTTAACAATTTTGCCGAGCGTGGGACAGTCGAAAGAAGACCTTACCATCGAAACCCCAGAGCTTGAACGGAGGAAACAATCGCTGCGGTAGCTGCAGCCATACAAAACAATCTAAGAGTTTCGACAAGGAACTTATCTGCTCAAATGGTTATAAGTAGAAAGTCATTGCAGTCAATTATGCACAATGATTTGAACTTATTCCCATATAAAATTCAAATGGCCAACAAACTGAACGCAGCAGACTTGCCGATTCGCTTGGAATTTTGCCAGAAGATGCTTCCAATGGTGGAAGAGGACGAAAACATTTTGAACTGTCTTTTTATGTCTGACGAGGCCCATTTCGACTTAAACGGCAACATAAACAAACAAAATTGTCGAATATGCAGTTCTTCCAACCCACAGATACTCCATGAGACGGAATTGCATCCACTTCGGGTCACAGTGTGGTTTGCAGTTTCATCACGCTGCATTGTGGGACTCTGCTTCTTCAAAGAAAACGGTCACACCGTTACTGTTACTGGAGACCGTTACTTGAGCATGTTTCGGCAAGATGGTGCAACTCCTCACATAGCCCAGCCTGATATGACAGAATTGTGACGAAAATTTCTCAATAAGCTGATATCCAGAAACTCCACATTCCGTTATAATTTTTTTTTTCAACCCAATCAAAATATTGTGTTCGGCACAGGTTCAATTTTTTTTATTACATTTGGTTCGGTTTAAGTTCGGTTTACAATGAGAAATATGTCGGAATTCCGGGTTTCGAAACGGTTCGGTTTATTACCGGTTCTACACGGTGGTGTGTGTTTTTGTTGTTGCAGCACGCGACCATCTCTAAATCATATTACTTCCTTTATCACACTTGCAAGCTCTTTCCGTTTCGTTCCCAATTCTCAATTGCCATTGTTCCCTTCCTCTCTGCCTTTCGAGGTACACTTAATTTATGTGGGTCACAATGATTTGTGGATTTTCAAAATATCAAAAGTAAACAAAAATAAACTTGCAATTTGAAGCTTTTAATAGTTATCCTCTTAAAAATTTGTACTAATCGCTTAATCGTGTGGCGCCCATAAAACAAAATAACGAAATGCGCAATCAGAGATAAAAACTCGCAATGAAATATTTATTAGATAGGAACGTAAGTATGTTTGTTTGTTTGTCTGTTTGTAAGAAAAACTAAACTAAGCCAAATAGGGTAACTTCAAGTAGCTTTGCATTAGCATTGAATTGTGCAATTGTGGAACAAGAGAGAAATGTACTCTTATTACATGTTCACTCACTCTCTCTTTGGGTGAGCGTGTGCTCTTAGGTAAATAGCAACCGCTTGATAAGCTCAGAGAGAAATGCCAATTCAAATAATTAACAAGTCATTTAAAATATCTTGTATTTTACTTCTCCTTCTTCCCCCACCCGATGTGAAAAAAGCTGTGCAGCAAGGAAAGCTTTCTTTGCCCAGATTTTCCTGGCAAAACTTACGCTAATTTTTCGACCGGAATGCGGTTGCAGTTGCTGTTGTCGCTTCCATTGCTCGATCTGTTCGACGCTGTAATCACTGCGCCGTCGCATTAACAGACACTGATGTACATGCACGGGGGAATGGGTGCGGGGTGAGGAGTGGGCGCTGCTCACACTACGACGCTCATAGATCAATGTTTGGTGCACTGCAGCAGCAGATAGCTCTGGTGGGGCCGGTGAATGACCTGAGGTGAGGCTCAATCGACCATTGCAGTTGTTCCGCTGTTGCTGCTGCTGCTGTTGTTGTTGCTGTTGTTTCTGTTGCTGCTGCTGTTGGCTGTTGTTGCTGTGGGCCTTGCGACGCAACAGCGACGATGACATGGCCGCTGTTAAGGTAGCCGTCAGCTTTTTGCCATCTTTTTGTTTGTTTTTGCCATTATTGGTTGCTGTTGTTGTGCTGCTGCTGCTGCTGTTGTCATCGCGCCTGCTTACGTGCTGTGAATGTCGTTGACCATCTACAAAATCTTGAAGATTTGCACTATTCAATAGCTGATAGTTGGCTCCGGCTGTGGGTCCGTTATTGGACATTAAAGCAGGCAAATGACTATAACGCTTTTTGCGCAGATATTGGGGAGAATTGCTCAGCGAGCGCGCCTTGCGCGTTGCTTTGGCATTGTTGTTGTCATCGGGTAGATTTGGGTCAAAGCGCACGCTCAATTTGTGGCTATTATTAATGTTCTGTGGCAATTTGGCGGTTGCATGCTGCGAATTGGCTGGTGGGGGTAGCACACCTATACGCGGTGCGCTTGGCTCAAAGGCGGAATAGCGACGACGATACATGAATTCACAACCACCCACACACACACACACACTCACTGATAAAAAAGCGCGTGTAACGGGGTAATAAAATGTAGAAGAAGAAAAATCACACACGGATAACGGATGGAGCGTTGATTGTTGTTTTTGTTTAGTCTTTTCTTTTTTTTTTGTTCCGGGCACGTCTGCGCGCTTGCAAATGTAAACGTAAACTGGTTAAGAGTTTGGCGAGCGTAGATGAACCCCCCTACACATTGTATGTGTGTGATCACCCAAAGAGAGAGTCTACTATGTGAGAGTGTGCGCGAGAGTGCTAAAGCTTAAATAAATACAAGAACACACAGAAACCAAACTGTAAAGGGGTAACGAAGCCTGAACACTCTAGGATAGTGATAGTTCCTATATATATATATCTACACAGAAAAAAATTTGACATATCCGGGATTAAATCAATCCCAAACGATGTCAGAAGTCGGTCAGTCCGCGGATTTTCTCATTCCAAGTACGCATAGGATTGACTTGATCTCGGATATCTGGGCTCTAGTACGACTCTTGCTTAAATTTCAATCCGAGAGATTAAATCAATTTTTTTAAGCTTTATTTTATCTCGCCATTTTTTTCAGTGTATGCTATGGGTTCTTGTATAGCCTGAACCTAACCGGAAACGGAGAACCTTGCAAGGCCTTGTTTAAAATGATATACCCTACCCACGGTTAAAGTGTATTAAAAAAGAGTCAACCCGCATGGCGGTTGTGCTTTGCTTTGCCGCTTCTTCAATAAACAAATATGCACGAGTACTTGCCCCTAGTACTTGCACACACATACATATATAGAGCACTGCGAGCTGTCATAACAAAGAGAGCCAACATTACTTGCACACCCACATAACGACATTGGGAAAGAATGCTTAAGAAGGCCACCAAAACTGAAGAGCAACTCAGTTGTGACTCAGTGCGGAAAACACAAAAAAATATGAAGAGCTTCTGTGTAAATTTGTTTTTGTCTGATAAACAAAACAAACGGTGCTACAAACACAAAATATACTATGTATATTTCTCTCTTGGCCCCAGCCTGGAGAGTGAGTTGTGGAGTGCAGAGTACTCGGCATTGGGCAATGGCAATGTATTGGAAATCATGTGAAATGTA
The DNA here is from genome assembly GCA_018904265.1 of Lordiphosa collinella. Classification (NCBI taxonomy): domain Eukaryota; kingdom Metazoa; phylum Arthropoda; class Insecta; order Diptera; family Drosophilidae; genus Lordiphosa; species Lordiphosa collinella. The sequence goes on along the minus strand of JAEIFV010000580.1, from coordinate 58,017 downwards.
GGCGGCAGAGCTAATTAATAATCATTAGCAAAAGAATAACAATTTATGTGTGGGGCTTTCACCTTAGCCAGCCAGCTACACTGACGTAAACGACCAAGAATTGCATAGAAACAACCAGTTTAAGCGCTTAACAATTACGTTATATTTCCTCTCTGTTACTCAGCCACTAGATAATGCAGTAAAATACTGCTGATGGTTTATATATAATCAGTTATCATTAGTTGAAAACAAATAGCCCTAGGTGTTTATAGTGAGTAATACAATTTCAATTAAATATTTCAGAAAAACAATCAAGAGGCTAGAATTAACAGAGCTTTTACAGTGGTTCAATGCAAAAAGTGTTGCATGCTTTGGGGCTGTGCTTTAAATTGAACAGTCAATCAATTTCAAGAAATTGAGCAAAAGTTTCTATTTGCAAAAGCAATTCTATGACAAAACAAGAGTTAAAATGGAAATGATGGAATGGAGTCAACAAGAAGACCTGCAACGCCATTGCTTTCTTTGTTTGCTTTCAACTATGTGACACGGCCACAACAAGTGTCAGGTGGAAAGGTAAGCCAAATATGACCTTGCTGCAGCAAAACTATGCCAACAAGGGTCAGAGCGGAAAAATTGTCGGAAGCAATGGTAGTGCAAGACACAGAAGGAGATAATTAGCTAATAATATTAATTTCAGCTGCTTTTCCGATGGCCCTAAAGGTTCACAAAAGTCACCAAGTCAGGGGTATGTTTTTGCTCGACATTGTTAGCGAGGTTGTCAGTTCACAATTTATCAGATATCCATTGATATGCCTGTTCTGTTCTGCCATCTTCCCTTGTAAATCTGCGCGAAACTCATTTATGTTGGAATACCTTGATTAAATTCTTGGAAAAGGAATTTTCAATTATATATTATCAAACTCACATTGCATACACTCCAAGATACAAACTAATGTATGGCATGGAGGACGCGCTCGATAACTGACGAATGCAAGACCCCCCCCTTCCCACAAGCAAAATTGATTCATATAATTACTTCGGTGTTTATTGTGCAATCTAGTAGATCTTTTCAGAATAGATAGATATTGGGCCTAACTTGATAAATGTAAAGTTTGGAAGGTATATCTTACAAATTGTGGGTCTGAAAGTTTTTTGCGCTTAAAGGGGGGGAGGGGAGGAATAAATCTGAAACAAACTCGTTTTGAATCGGGTATACACCTATCTACATGCAAAAATTTGTGGCTCTAGCTGTTATAGTCTCAAAAACAGCCGAAAAGTTTATAATGACAGACGGACGGACGGACGGACGGACGGTCAGGGCTAAATCGACTCGGTTTTTGCGATGCTGATCAAGAATATATAATTTATATACTTTGAGGCGTTACAAATTTTGCACAACTTCCTTATCTCCTATTTTCAATTTTATAGGTACAGGGTATAAAAATTCGCCGAAAACGCAACTTATGTTCTTCGATCGAACGAAGTTTCGTGAAATTTCAATACGTTAGGACCGTCCTTAACTATTGTGTACCTTAAACGACGTTCGACAAATTATACGACGTCTTTGTCTCGCCGAAACGATTGGGTTCAACCATCCCCACAGAAGAGCCCACGCCATCAATATCTATACGGATGGTTCTCAGCTCGATGAAAAAAGTAGGGGTGGGTGTTTTCTCACCCAACCTAGACCTTTAATCTATCTTTCCGTCTCCCTAGATCCCTGTAGTGTACTTAAGCGGAGGTGGTAGCCATCCAGGAAGCTGCCACTTACCTTAGCACACTCACGGTAAAAGAAGGAATCGTATTTATATACTCGGACAGTCAAGCAGCCCTAAAGCACATGACTCTTACAAATAATGCGAAAACGGTCACTGAATGCCGCCTATCCGTGAATGAGATTGGCCGTCACTTCAGTATTAACCTGATATGGCGCCTGGAACCGGAACATATACGAAAACGAGTCTGCGGATACTGGCCAGACTAGGCACAACCAGCGAGCTCCTTTCAGAGAGAAGCACGATAGAAAAACCTTTCCTCCTGTGCGGTAGCGAGACTTAAGTGGCCAGCACTCGACATTAAACGTACTAATATACTTTAACGTTACAGAAGGGAACACATATCACTTCTGGTTGAGGCCCTGACGGGTCATTGTCTTAAAGGCAAGAACGCAGCACGCCTAGGCGTACAACACCTTGGTTTCTGTAGAAGTTGCAGATTTGAGGGAAGACGAGGAAACGGGTACAAAAGCGCCTTCTATGTCATTACTCCGCTTTAAAAGGAGTCTTAGATTTCTTGGTCAAATCCTCCTACTCAACCTATCGGAGACATCCGACATAGAGATCCCAGCTCAAATAAATTACATTCTGTCCACACAATGGTTCAGTACCGAATACAACCCTAGGGTTTAACAGGGAATATATGGCATCGCAACGGCCCACGCGGAGCGACGACGAGAGAGAGACCTAACCTAAATATCTGCGTGGAGTTTTTTTCTTCGAACTTTTTAATGTTACGATATGTTAAAAAATGCAAAAACAGTTTTCGGGTTTAAAATGTTTCGTACTCAATTTGAGTATACACAAGTAGGTATCGTTCTAGAAAATTTTAAGTACAAACGGTAAAATCATCCCGCTCGGAACGCCGGCAGAGGTTTTTTTTCTAAGTGTACTTAAATTTGTTAGGAAAGTTATTTTTTTTACTATTGAAGGTGCGGAACAGAGATCTGCCAGACTGCCTGTTTCTTGGCTCGACTGCACCAGCTGTAAAAGCTTGTGCGGGGTGATTCGACACTCAAAATATGCAGTCAGCTCATATACTCACTCATCTCGTACTAGTATTTCGGTGACTGTGTGTCTGCGTGAGCTGGAGTCAGTTTTGTGGTATGCGATTTGATTGCGTTTTCGGTGGTTGATGTTTTTTCAGCGGCAAACGCACTCTTACAGCACACACACTGACAATATTTAAGTACATCTGGGTATTTCCAATGCTGACGAACATGCCATCTACCATCGAAATCTACCTTCGACATCTATCATCGCCATCTACCAACGCCATCTACCTTCGCCATCTACCATCGCCATCAACAATCGCCCATTTACCAATTACACGTCCACTTGCTGGTCCACCTCCAGGTCGAGGTCCAGGTCCTGCACACAACCCCAAGTACAATTAAAAACGGCAGCCCGAGTTGAACTGTATATTTTTATCATTTTCCCAGTTAGGCTTGGACATGTTACTCGTATGGATGAAGAAACTCCAGTAAAAAAGTGTACAGGCGGAAGGCGAACGAATTATGGAAAGCAGGAGGTGTAGGACGACCGAAACTTAGTTGGGAAAAACAGGTGCTGAAAGACATTGAGGCGCTTAAACCGGCCAACTGGTGCCAGCTCGCACAAGACAGAGGCGAGTGGCGGGCATTAATAGCAGCGGTCGAGTCCCTCAAACAGTTGTGATAGAAATATCGGGCCAAATAAGAAGAAGAAGGCATTATCTTCAACCCACTCATCCTTTACCCACCAATTTCCAGGAAGCTGTTCGTTTACGGCTTGGTTCGGATCGGTTTGCATCGCTGTTATTGAGGCATATTTAGTCAATTTTGTATGCAAATTTGTCCAACTTATTTGCCTGTGTGAACTTAGCTTTAAGCGTGACATTCTTGCACTTTCTTGTGCAGCAATTATAACGAATCGCAATTGACGATTTTTAATGGAAATCAAAAACTAAGCATATTCTTGTATTTTTAATTTTGTCAACTTACCCCTCTGGAATCTCTAAACAATATGGCCGCATGATATGGATCTAAAGTGCCATCACCACGTAAGCTTCGACCGGCAGCACCCACAGAAGCTCGTCGTTTCTCCAAATCCGCTGAGGCACGACGCATATGAGCACCTGATGACAGAAAATTAAGAAAATGTAAAGAAGATACATGGTAAATCTACGTAAACTAAATTCAAAACTAACTCTAAACAGCAAGTACCAGGGCTTATAGTAATACATTCGTCTATCCCCCCCTCTGCCCCGATTTACCTTCTTTGACTATACGTTCGTAGATCTTATAGGTGGCCCCACAATCGTCTAAGATACGATTTGGCCTGCTCAGTGTATTCACATCCAAACTCTTGGAACGCGTGCGAAAGTTTTCCTGCGGATCGTTCTGTGGCGAGGTGCATACACTTTGAGCATCGTGTTGCTTGCGCGGCCACACGTGCATCTTCTTGCCCAAATGCTTGAGCATCTCATGTATGGAGTGGTGATGGTTACTATGGCCATGATGCTTGTGCTTGCCATGTCCCTCTCGGTGCGGTGAACTCTGAGACTGCTCATCGATGCTGAGGCTTCTAACGAACGACGAGTTGTCAAAACGATGACGCACAAAGGCACCACCGCCTGGTATACTGCCGCTGTCATTGCTATTCACCGACTGTCTGGATCCTCCGGCAGTGTAATCGTCCAGCGAATTGTGGGCCGCACTGACACGATGAAAGATTGAGATGGCTGTGGGACGTTCACAGCTACGCTGCTGTCCACTGGCACCGGTGTGTGTAAAATACTGTTGATCCGTTGTTTGGCTCTCATAAATGTCATCGAGATCATGAGGAAAATAACCGCCACCCGAGGCAGTGGGCGGCGGTGAGCCGAAATCAGGAGCACCGCGGCGCATGCTCTGAAGGGTGGAGGGAATGGTTGTTAGCTTAAGTTGGGCGGAAAAAAGGATTTAAACTGGTTTACACTAGAGCACACATTAAGACGACGATCAGTTTTTTTAATGGCGATGGAAGTTAGATGGTTTATCGAGTTATCGATAGCAAAAAGAAGCAACCTTTCATATTGTACGACTGGCTCAGAACTACGGTTTCTAAACTAGCAATCAAAAGTTGATTGTAAGAGCTAATAAAGTAAAGCAAAGTAAAATAATAAAATTTTTCTGTTTACGATTTTCTTTGATTGATTTGGAATAACTTTTGCTGGCAATGGATTATCTACAAAGAAAACAATTAAAAATAGAGATAAATAGAAAACAGATGTCTGAGAATTGAATTTGATCAGTGGCCAAGTGTAGACCAAGACGCACATAAAAATCTATGTATTTTTGTTTGTTTTTACAAGCTTTTTTTTTAATAAAAAATTTCACCACATTTCTTTTGATCGAAAAACAAAATCGGAAGAAGGATTGAACTAGCCAGTTTTGCGGTTACTCTAACTTGATATTTACAGTAAACACAAGCATTCTTCTAAGTAGCTTGATTTCTACTTAAAAATATACTTAAGGGTAACTTAGCCACTGCATACACGTACGTCTACATCTTAGCGCACACGACTATCAAGCGCTCGCGAGATATTGCAACCAAATCATACCAAAGAATGTAGCTGTCTGTAACCACTTAGCATTTAGGCACTAATTGAGCAAAAAGCGCAGTAGCTCAGTGGGACTGAACTCAGTGAACTACTGTTGGGATCAAACCACACTTTTTGTACTTAAAAATAGCCCGGTCCCACACATGAAGCTGTAAGTCCTGCTGTTGATTCATTGAATTATCTGTTTAAAATGATTCACAACAGATCAGCTCAACATCATGTGAAAAACCAGTGGTTAAATTTGCGATAGAATGAACAAAAGAATACATTAAATTTAACTGATTGCAGATTGGAGAGTAGAGAAGTTTGCTGATACGGCTTGAAGCAAAGTTTGATATTACGTAACTACAGATTAGCGACCAAAAATGTTTTCTAATTTTGTTAAACTGGGAAAACCTATAAGCCGACTGTTGATAACAGACTCCCTTAAATGAGGGGTTAAAATGGTTGTGTATGATATAAGGTAGTACCTCTGTAAAAGAATTATATGTGATAAAATATTTTTCCTCTGCTTTCCGTTTTAGCTAACGGTACTTAATTTCTGAGGACGCAGTTTGATTCGGTTAACGGTCGCCAAATAAATTTCATAAAAAAATTGCAAAAACAGGCAAAAGTGTTAAAGTACTAGCAAGTTGAGAAAAATATTCAGGCCTGTTCCCGTTTCCGAGTGGAATGAAAAAGTAAAACGATCGTAATTCCGAATCGTTTTCATTTTAGTGTTCCCGTTTCCGAGTAAAATAAAAATCCATTCTCTTTTCGAATAAATGTTCGAATTGTTATCGAATTTTGATTCAGCCATAAGGCAGCCTTGACAATTTTGATCAGCACTGCGCATGCGCTTCATTTCGATCGTTTTTCTTTCGTCTACATGCAATTTCTGAGGTAGAAACTTAACAAAAATAATTTTAAGTCAAATTGAAGGCTCGATATTTCTATAGATACTTCAAAATCTCCACAATATTTGACATGTTAAAATAAAAATATTTGCAAAATGCAAAGAATCACAGTTGCCAAGAAAATTGGCATTTACTTTTCATTCCACTGACTCTTAGGCAAAACTTTTGAAACCGAATAACTTTATCGTTTTTCGGAAACGGGAACAGCTACCAATTCCGATTTCGCATGATCTGAACGAAATCGAAAACGGGAGACAGGCCTGATTATGTATTTTTGGAATGAAAGTGGACAAATTTAAAAAAAAAATTAAGATCTGTTAAAGTAAGTAGGTCTAACTAAGCTGAGAATCTTAGAAAATATCCTTTCATTGTAGGTAATGTCTGTGATAGACCTTGCATCATGGAAATAATGGAATGTTTGCTAATTGTTTGGATAGATAACAAATAATGTTTTAGGAATGGTTTCACTTCCGAAGATGAATGGATATATACTCCAGAAAAATGCATCCAAAAATGGATCAAGGTGTCATTTCTTTTCGTTTAAGGCTCATTATTTACTGAAAACATTTCGCTTACTTTTAACTTCAACGGTAAACAACAATATTTCAATGACTGACTTTTGGAAGAAATTCAGCATAAACGATGCTGTAAAGATTATCGATTATCATCACAGATTGATGACTTATCTTCTTTAAACAGCACATAGAGGGTCACTCACATATGAGGAACTTATAGAGATGAGAGAACTCGAAAACATGGATACGTATGAGGAGGAAGACGTTTTTATCTGGAACCAGTTAGAAGAATTTTCATTGAAATATATGAAAATCTTTGACTAACTTAGCGGCGTTTTGCTTAACAGCCATATTTTTTGGTCCCAGTTAAGGCCGTTAAGCGAAATATTGGTGTAATTATATGTGATCTCTACATTTCGTTCACTGCTACTGCTCGATTGATGGTTTTAAAAGGCATTATTGCCGTTATTTTTTTGAAAATTGAAACGTTAGTATATGTTCATTATATAAATAGGGTGTACAAAATAGCTCTTGGAACGATCCTTTCGGAGTGTGAGCAACTTACATTGGAATGCATAAAACCGGATCCAAAAATTTAGAAATTGCAAAGAAGTTCAATCGTCATTAAAGTACTATTTGAATTTCCGAAAAAAAACAAAAAGGATATGGGAAATATAAAAACACCAAAAGGATTTGGGAAAATATAAAGCCCACCGAATTGCAGCTGTGGATTCAATAAGCTGGGGTCAGATTAAGGCTCAATTGGGACTCAATATAACAAGGAGTAGGATTATACAAATAATCCATAAAAAACCGTGCCTTCAACATACCAGTATGGTAGCTAAATCTTAGTTTTGGCCTCGCCTTATAATGGCGCACATTGAGTTCCCACATCAATACCAATTCTGGGACCAGGAATGGCGTAATGTCATTTTCTGTGACGAAGAAAGTTTAGTCTGACGGTCCTGACAGTTGCAAGAAATATTTGGCTGATGTGCAACAGGATAGACACAACTGGTTAAAGTTTGGCCATGGTGGTGGTATGGTAATGGTCCGATGTGTTTCGAATCGATCAAAATGAACGTCCAAATGTATGAGGAGCTATTGGACGACAAGTTAGTGGAGTTTTTCAGTCAGTTATATGGCGATTACTGCACCTTTCAGAAGGATAATGCGTTAATTAACAGCGCAAAGCTGAAAACAAAGTTAATTAATGACAAATTCTCTGATTCCCGACCTCAAACCGAACTTATTCCATCTGCCGAAGTGTTCAAAGAGCTAGTATCTTAAGGTACATAGATTCATTTTGGAAAATGTCATTGGAAAATTAACTAACTATACGAAAAGGGTTGCATTGTTCTAGCGTTGCAGAGTTTTCCAACTGCCTTTTCAAGAAAGGCAACTTTGTCGTCTTTTTTTGAGTATATCGGTCATTATTCTGCATTTTTCCTATGGAAAAGTTTCCTGAATAATCTAAAGAACCTAACTAAAGCAGGAAATTGCAATATTTAGAAGTAAAAATATAATAAAGTCATTTGAAATAACCCAAAATATAGCATAGATCAGGGATTTCCAAATTTCAGCAGAACAGTTAAGTTCCTAGTCCCTCATCAACTGATTGTTTCATTTCCAAATATGCTCTAGTGTCAAACGAGTCTAAAAAATAAAAAAAAAAACATTTATGCTTACGCCATAGATAGCCGGACTTTGAGATCGTTCCAGGAAACTGCGTTTCGAGGAGGGTGTACGCTTTAGGCTGCCACTAATTGCCGAGCCACTGGTATAGCAAGAGTCGTAGGAGTTCCGTGGTGCTCCACTGGTACCAGCTGCACCCTGGTTATGGGTGGGTGAGTTCCTATAGTGATTGGCCAGCGATTTATGGGCATCGGGTACCGCCTGCGGTTGGCTATGACGATCATTTTGCCACTGGGCATAGGCACTGCCTGTGACTCCGCCGATGCTGCCGCTGTTGCTGGCTGTTACCGAATGGTTGGAGGTATTGGAAGTGGAACTGGAACTGCTGGTGGAATCCACACTGTAGAGCTGGCTGCCTTGGGAAACCTCACTGTTTTGGCTATAGCCGCCGTACAAATGTCGGCCCGCATGCTGGGACCAGCTTTCGCCACCGCCGCTTAGTTGTTTCTCCACGGCATGTTGCCGGTAGAGATGCGTTATGCCGTGCATAGTTGTTGTTGTTGTTGATAGTTTTAATTTTCGTCAGTTTAATTGTCTGTTGCTACACTTTTTCAACGCAGTGTAAAACAAGTGCTGAGGCGGTTTGTCAATTTTCAGGTTCAAACACTGCAAGTTTCTCGCATGTTAAAAGTCACATAATCCTTGAACTGTAAATACAAATCACACACACAATTCTAAATCGCACGCCTTCTCTCTCTCTCTCTCTCTCTGTTTGTATGAAGCTTTATGCTCGCCGGTTGAATGCACTTAAATTAAGTCAAAGCTGCAGACGCCTGTGCTTTTTTATTTTATTTATATTTTTAAACACTTTTATACACATTATATAGCAGTTGATTTGTTAAAAAAAAGATTGCCTGCAACTAGCAGCAGCAACAAACAATGTTGACTGACACTCTCGTCGCTGCCATTGAAACGCCAGCAGTGCAGTTGACTGCCATGCACTTGAACAAGTTCACCACCCACAAAGCACATGAAAAAAAGGTAAAGTCAATGCGCGCTCAGCTTAACGATGCCAACGCCACCGCAGCTGTTGTTGTTGCCGTTGTTGCGGTTGTTCACAATTGCAAAAATTCTAAATAAACAAATCCATTTATTTGTATGTAAATACATACATATGTATGCACAAATGCACAAGTACAGACACAAACAATAGCAAGAACTGGCATTTGTATTTCATAATCCAATAAACGGGAGTTTCATAACATTTGCAACACTTTTGTCACCTGTACACACACATAATGCATAAGACGTTTTATGAAAATTTACTTAGAGCGAATTTCTCAGTTTGTGGATTTTCACAATAAAGACCAACGGCTCATAAAATAATCTAAAATGTTTACCTAAGATTGATGAAAAAGCCACTTTAGATAAGAGTAAGTTGGCAGCAACGCTCAAAATAACTGCTTCCCATTTAAGCACATTCTGAAAAGTCGTGTCAAAAAAAGCAATAAGTCAAAACTCCTTTCAGATCCCACTCTCAAACAAAATAGAAATTGTTGTTTAGACACTTCTTCAAAACATATCCAAAAATTGGCTGCATCTAGCTGCGACTTCAGTCTCGGTGATGATTTTTGTTAGGTACCACAAAATCCAGAAAAGTGGGTGGTGTGTGCCAAACTAGTATTGCCGAACAGAAGCAGGTTGGCGCTGTTGTGGTTATTGCCACTTCGATACGACAGACTGGGAGATTGGCCAAGATATTTTGGAAATTAAAACCCCCGATTAAAGACTTTCACCCGAATCAAATACGTTTTTGAAGAAATTGTCTGCCATATTGGATCCGACATTTTGTTTTTTCAAATTTTGACTTCGAATTCGTAATCAGCGACCCCAGAGACCACTGAGAACAGACTTTCAGCCAAATCAAATCGTTTTTGAGAAATTCTATTCGTTTTGTGGCCGTTCTAAAAAGGGTGTACAGCTCTCGTTGTTCACAGGTGACGATCGACCGTGGGGGTGTTTCAAGACAAGCCAAATCCCACAAAGCAGCGCCTGTTTCTCCGGCTGAAGGGTTCATGTGGGCACTGTTCCGTTTGAGCAACGTGGGACGGTACAGGATCATTTGTTTGATGGAAGTCTTCGGAGAAATTCGCAAAACTAGACGCCGAAGACGATTCATTCTGCCTCATGACAATGCGAACTCTCATAACGTCACAAAAGTGACTTTTTTACCGGCCCTGATTAAGAAGCCAATGCTTTGTTTGATAACACTGAGACTCGACGGATCCACCCAATTTCGGGTCCATTACTTTTTTGCATTACTTTTTTGAGTTACCACGAGCCACATTATTGGTCGGTGTCAAACTTCAGCAAACTTTCTTGTAATGTTACAAGCTAACAGTTTTGGGAACACTCCAATCACCGATATTGGGGTTTGCACAGTGTTATTATTTAACAATCAACAAAAATCAACAACAAAGACGGTTTCGTCCGCATCCCTGCAGACTCGTCAGTGAGATATTAACAATAAACCCATTTTTATTTCAAAGTATTTGTAAATATTTGCTATTTTCGATATATATATAATACCCCACGTAAGATATTCGACTGGTTCCACTTACAAAATTGCTAGATATTGCTGTTAAGCACTGAGAAAGAAAGGTAATTCTTTGTCGATTCGACTATCAAAATGTATGTAGCCTACCGCACCTACACACAAAAACTCTTCTGACACATGTGTCGCCTGTACAGAGTCTGTATGGGCAGAGCTTTTCCCTCTCTCTCTCTCTCTCATACAGCGCTAATTTTATGATTCTATAATCCAATAAATAAATGTTATACTTTGTATATATGTATGTATTGGCAAGCTGATAGCGGTAATAAAACCGCATTTGCTTGATTTAAATAAAAAAACGGCCTTTATCTTTATCACTGTGTAAAAACAAACAACCCAGCAGAGATGAAGGAGGAGGCAAGAAAAGTAAAGTTCTATTTTTGTTATCAACGCTCTTCTGAACTAGCTACATAGTGAAATGAAAAAAAGTCCGGGCACTGATAAGCACTGAGCAAGAAACATGAATTATTGATTACAATTTTAAGTGTTTTTTTAAATTTTCATGCAATTTACATGACAATAATAGAACAAAGAAAAGTAAGAGAGAGAGAGTGGGCAAGTTCAATTGAGGTTAAGTTGTGGGTTATACCCCTACCGTTTGCATATTGTTTTTTTTTTTTGTCATTTCAACTTATTTACCGTAATCAAATTTGTAAAAGTACACACACACGTGTCACATACAACCGTTTGGCCAACAATGCGAGCACAGACTAAAGAATGAAAACGAAAGCAAAAATATGCACGTGCTGACGTTAAGCGTAAACAAGTGCCCAAGAGAGAGACACCGCAAGAGAGCAGCAAGCAATAACAGAGAACTGCTGTTAACAGTGGGTGGGATGCTGTGGAGGCTGTTGGAAATGGGAGCCTTGAAAATGGATGGCGAAATACACTTGAAAAATATTGCATTAGCGCAGGAAATGTTAACGATCTCTGGGGAAATGTGTATACGCCCCTCATAAATCTGTCAAGAACGTCACCAAGAATGAAACGGAGTCAAATATTAATCCAAGATAGCGAAACGTGTGGGATTTCATAATAATTCCATATATTTTTGGCCATAAGTTTCCATAGGGGCCGGGCCGTAAAGTATGCTACGCCAAAGACGTAATAGTATGCTACAAAAGCAATAAAAAGCGTCCTTCTCCCGGTTCTGGAGTGAGGAAGAAGGAGGCTCCTTTAACTACGCATGCGTGCTTAAAAAGTGAAAGTATATAAAAGGAGTAGGAGCTTACATACATATACATATGTATATGTATAGGATTCCTTTTATGATTTAACCCAAAATAAGAAATTGCGCATTTAGGTCAAGTGTATACAAAAAATTCCTTCACATGTGATTAAATTAAAAATAAAAATTTGATTTGATTATTTTCTTTCATATTATTCCAGGCGTTTCAAATGCCAAATTCTTATAAACTGATAAGCTTATCAGCGACAACAGAGTGAACGAAATATAGCCAGACCCCCTCCAGACAAGCCAAGGCTACTTTTTGATAAGAAATACTATACAACAACAACATATTCTCACTCACTTGTTTGTTCTGCCTATCGGTAAATATACCTACTAAAAATACACCCCCCCTTTCCCCCCAATAGCTGTTTACCAAATATGCACCTACTACATGGCTAATTTAACTCGTAGGTTCATGTTTACCTTTGCTTTCGATTGTTTGTGTCAGTGTTTTTTTTTTATTCATTTGGCAGGGGGAACGGGGGCTTGAATCCATCATTCACCTTGAACGTGATTGGGTATGGAAGTTATATGATTCCCTAACCCCCTGGGGCTTTGACCATGCACAGAACATTCAGTTTTTGGGCAACCGGCAAAATGTGCTAAGGTGTGCGATTTGGTAAGTGAGACTCGACTCTGCCAGCGGCTTCCAATTACGCATTGGTTGAAGAAAACTCAATTAATGCTGAGTTTTATTTGTTCAACATTCTTTGGCTAAACTCGATGAATCAGCAAAGAATTGGCAAAATGTAGGAATATTTGGAAATTTGATTGAATTTCACAGAGATACAAAAGGGGATTTAGCTAGTTTCGTTGTAAAAATAAGCTTAACAGTTTTTGTTCTTCCAATTTTCTTGGAAAGCATTGAAACGTGCAGTTTTCTGATTACTAAAGGAGATACAGTGGCCCAGTCGGATTTGTCGGAACGTGATTCCCAAAAGAATGCATTCGGCACACTTCTTTTTACTAAGAAGAATGCACTACCAACTTTTGCAGTATGAAAGAAGGCATATAAAAGTGTTGTGAAATCCGTCGATAGCACTATTGATACTATCGATAGTTGTGAATTAGCAAACCATCGATTGTTGTGACCAACTATCGATCGGAATCGGAAATCGGAAAATAAAAATTTTAATTGTCATGGTTGCTTGCACTTATGCAGACTTTCTAATTGTTCTACTTTAAGCTAACCGGAACCAACGACAAAAAGGATCTTCCGAGGTTTGGAAATGTTTTACCCGGATTGGAAAGCAAAGTGCAAAAAATGTGGGAAAACGTAAGAGATCAGCGGCAACACGTCTAATTTATTTCAAAACGTAAGTTAGAAATTGTCAAAGGATTGTCTCATATGATTGTCGAGGATGTTCAACCATTTTTTAGTGCAACCACTCGAATTTCTGGTACTTATGAAACGATATCATTGATTAGACCGCATGTCTTCCTACTGAACTACTTGAGGCTGTAAAAACTTTGAAATCTCAAGAAGGTCAACTGGTCTGCCGTAAGGTTCTAGAAAGAATTAATAACAGACTTTCCCGCTATGAGAACTGTTCTATAACCAAAATAGCGACCATTTTGGACCCCACATTTAGGAAGGACGGATTCCGGTCAGGTAGTGACGCTCAAAATGAACTGGCATCCCCAAAAATTTCTACTCCCGAACAACTGCCAGCTCCACCAAATGTCTCGGAAAGATTCAACGACTCTTCCACCGATTCACTATTCACATTTTTAATATCTAACAAGGAAGAAAGTCGGTCAAGCCCGACTATATTATACTTTGTACCAGTTGGGGTCGCTGCTCGCATTTGCTCTCGATTATATTATATAAAATCGGTATCCAGGGAACACCACGAGGAGGCCATTGCAATAGTAATGGGGTCGATATATGTCACTGTTGATGCTGATCAAGAATATATATATTTTATGGGGTCGGAGATGCTTCCTTCTGGCTGTTACGTACTTTTGCACAAACTTATTATACTCTATGTACCTTTGGTACATAGTATAAAAATCACCCTTTATAACTAAATTCAAAGAAGTTTGCTATCAACAGATTTCACATATCGGTAAAATAAGTCGAAAGTAATTGGGCAGTATCAATTGGTTAATAAGGACTAGAAGCATTGATAGGGATGAACGAATTATTCCATACTGATTATCTTGTAAGTAAAATTAGCTTGTCAAGATGACACAGCCCCAAAGGACCAAAGCCGAGCCTCTCTCAATCAAGAGAAAGGGACCTACAGTTTAACGCCGAATCCGAACGGCAGTTTTAGAAGCTTTTCAAAATTTAAAATGTTTTCATAACTTTTCACTGTATTTTCTTTTATTCTCAAAATTTAAAATGTTTTCACTTCACGTTTTCACTTTTCATACATACATATGTAAAGTGTGTAAGAAGAGGCATAGCAATCAGAGACTTGCAGATTATGTTCAACAACTTCGCATCGAATAAATCATTTTAAATCGCAAAATGTTTTCGTCTTGCTTAGAACCAATCCAAGTGTGACTTTGCATACAAAACTATGGAAATTTTAAACAAAATTGAAAAGTTTTGTATATCTTATTGGAGGTACAATTTGTGTGGAAGTTAGAAAAACAAAAGAGCGCCACAATTTATTGAATATGTAGATGTATGACAAACTTAGATCAAAACAAGTCATTCGGTAAATATCCGGCAACGGACTGAGAAACTTGTAACAGTCTGCAGTACAGATAATGATTTAAGAACCTTTTCTTTTCCATTTCTAAATGCAAATGCAAATGATTACCCAATCCAAGTATAAGGTTCATTGCATGCCGCTGACCTAGTTCTTCCACACATCCACATTTAAGGACATGACCTTCAAATAAAACTTTGAACTTTGGTGCGCTTGGATTCAATCCAACCCAAAAGCCACCACCTTCCTGTCTGTCTGCGTTATCCTTGTAAATTGCATACGTAATGCTTTCTGTTGCAATGTTGTGCAATTCGTGTGTCAAGTGCAGCAAACCCATAAAACTGTCATCAGACAAATCGTTGTCTAATGACCACTTGGATATATTTGCACTTGGAAATTTAAATGATGTACAATCTACGCATTTATAGCATATATATATATATCTATAGTATTGTATATATACACAAGTTGGGGGCGTCTTTCTATTTCCGACTCATTAGAGGTGTGCAATTAAACAAATGCACTTGTGTGTTTACTTTAAAGCGGAAGCAGGCAACACATTTCACTTACAATCGCAATTGCCGTTACACGTTTTGTGTCCGTTAATTAGTTAGTTGGCGGAAAACAAAGAATTTGTAGACATTGCCGGCTACCTTGAGGAACATTTTTGGTTAGAGAAATGCGTAGAGGTAGACAGCAAAACAGAAATCCTTCATAGAAGAGGATTTGGCAGAGCAAATTCCCCATTTTTTTGACTAAGAAACACACTAGAAACTAGCACTAGCATTAGAAAAACTTTTTTCTTACCAAACCATTTCTTACATAAAAACAGCGAGACTTTACAACTGAAAACTGTTATATCCGCTAACTGCTATACAGAAATTGTCAGCTAGCGCGTGCGTGCGTATGTGTGTACACATTGGTAGAAAATGAATGAAAACTAACGAAATCAAGAGAACAGTGTATTTTGTAGTCGGGGCACTCGACTGATGCGTCTTTACTTGTTTCCTTGTTTTTGGTTTGATATGTAATGTGCCTACATTTGCAAATATCACAATGTACAGTTGCCTCAGGGGCAAAGTCGTTCACTACACAAATTGAAAATCGTATGAAGAAGCTTTACTAAAGCTATCATTTATACAGAAAACTGTCATGTAGAATAAACTTTTGCATTAACTTTCATAATTCGCTTCCGCACCAAAAAACGACTTAGCTCCCATGCGAATTTCGTCCTTAGATAAACCTTTAAGACCGTTCCTTAAAAACCTCATAATCGGCGGTGTCCCAGAAATCTCTTCCAACCAAATTCCAACCCAAAACCAATTCTCGGTGACCGAGAATCGCTTGTGCCCCAAAAAAGCGACTTAACTCCTATTCGAATTTCGTCTTTTGATGTTACTTTAGGATCGTTTGATAACTAACAATAATATCGCTGTTCTATAAATCAGCGTTCCCCAAGAAGAGAGGCTTTCTGTCACTGATGCATTACTTTGGCAAGCGTTCGGTGTGAATTGCCGGGTGTGTTCGGCCTCCCGGGGCATGGCTAGGGAACCCTGCTATAAATAGCCCGCTCGGCGGCTTGCTCTCTCACGACGCGTGCTTTCGGCTTTTTGTTCTCTCACGAGGCATTTGTTCGTTTGCTTGTTGTTGTGATATTTACTTCGTGTTTTCCCAGTCGGATTTGTCGGAACGTGGTTCCCAAAGGAATGCCTTCTAACACACTTTTTAAGGAAGAATAAAGCACTACCAACTTTTGCAGTATGATAAAAGGCATATAATCTGTGTGGGACTTGATGCACGTCCTTTTTGGCAGTAGGTTAGAAGCGAAGAAGTCTGTACAACTTGCAAACGTCTCTTCTAATAGCACGCATGCTGCACCTGTGCTATTGGAAACCAAATTGCGAAATGGGACCCGAATGTTTGACGATCGTTCGTTTTTTCCAAACATTTTCTTTTTGACGGAAGTTGGATGACATAAAATCTGCATAACATGCAAGCGTCCCTTCTAAAAGCACGCATCCAGCATGGAGCATAGAGAGCCGAGCGTTTTTACGAAGTTAAACCAACAACAACAACCCATGCCAACGTTCCTTCCAATAGAACAGTTTCAGCTGCGTTTCGCCCCCATACAAAGGCGAAAGGAAGATTGTACGTTTTTGCAACTAAATACTTGATACTCACTACTCTATATTAAGTTCTCGATACTTAGTACTCGATGCTCAGTACTCTATTCTAATTACTTGACCTCAAAATATGCCATGTCAGCGTGACGCGTGATGCGGAAATCACATTTTACTCCTACGAGGAGGAAGATTTTTCCTTAAAATTGCACAACTTGATTCAACTGGTCAATACTATAGTAAAATTTCATCACCACTCAGTCAAGACACGCACCATTTTAATCCACTGACAATGACTCATGCCTCATAAATTTCACCAGGCTCATCAAATCCAAAGAATATGACAACAACTAGAGACCTTTGATGCCCTCCATGGATGACTCGGCGACGACGACGACGAAGGCAAAAATTCATTTGTCAACTCGACTCACGCGTTCCCTCCCAACTTATATAACCTACCATATGTAAACACAAACACGTACATATATGGAGAGAGATATGGATATAGATATAGAGCTTCTTGGTTGTGTTGTTTGCATTAGCGGCAGTGAGAACCGGCAACATTTGCATATGAAATGAGCCGGTTGCATTTTGTTATTGCTTCTCAGGTGGTAAACCGGGAATTCAGTGAAGCTTCCTCACGGCGACAAGTGTGCAGTGTTGTCCATACAATTCAATTGGGAATGCAATGGGTGCAACTTTCAGCTTGTTTACACTTCTAATGGGTTTCGACATTTGACATTATCTATATATATAAAAACGGGAAAATCCGCATACAGTATGTATAAAAAAAAAAGGGGGCACGACTTTTGATATTCTCGTATTATTTGGCCTTTCAAGTATCCATAACAAATGAGTTTCACGCGCCCGAAACTCAAACAAATTTCCCTTTTCTTTTCTTTTCTTTTCTACTCACGTCACCAGAAACGATTTATCAAAAGACAAGCAAACACAGACAAGAACTCAGCAGAGGCAGTAAAATTCTTAGAAAGAATAGAGAGGGGGAAACAAAAGATAATGGATTTTTATAAGCATATTTATATATAGAAAATGCGAATTTTTGCTAACCTCAAACTAGTTAGTCCAATTCTCTAATTTTCTCTTTTATTCTTTACCTTCTGCTTCCATTATTTATTATCTAGAAAATGTTTTGCTGCTGACGTCAATGGAAATTAATGTAAATGAAAGTCTCTCTAGTACTTTGTCAGTTTTTGTCCTTTAAGCCGCCTGGTCAACTGTTAAGATATGTGCTAATTAGATTTTATGAGACACAATTGAATTGAGGGTGTGGCCTACTGCAGGGCGCAGGAACGGTCAGCCTGTCGAAGCCTCGTGTTATTAAAAGAATTCTAAATGAGAATTCCCATTTAAGCATAACAAAAATGCCAAGCTCAAACACTAGACTTTTTAATCACAAACCAAACAAAACGACTCCGAGTTGAAAAGGCAAACGAACAATACGACGGACAGACTGACAAGACAGACAGGCAGTAGCCATGGAAGGAAAAATGGAAAATCATTTCTCATCAAGAAAACAAAACAAGTCTAGAGAAATTTATTGGACAATATGCTGAAGGCCATTGAAAATTGAGTGAGACCGACTATTTATAGTAAAAAGGTAAATACTAAAATTTTTAGTAACAGTGAAACATTTTCGCAAGTAGAGGCCGTTGACTACTTGTAGCGAAAAAGTACACGTGAAAAGTTGTTAATTGAAAATACTTAACTTATTTCTCAGATAGTTAATAGATACTAAGCTAAGCTGCTGTTATTAAGAGTATAACCTTGAGTCAATACATAAAAAAACTTGCAAAATTTGAAAATTTGGAGTTGAGGTTGGAAATAGGGAGTTTCGAACCCCATTGAACGCCCCCTTAGACCTCCTATTCACCCGTCTACATGATAAACCATCTACATGGTTGGCCATATTCGACGGACGGATCTGGCAACACTACTCAACGTATATTTTTAGTCTGCTCTGCTCAGGACCCTAACCGAAAGTCAAAAATGTTATATTAAAAAGGTTACGAGAGCAGACTCAAGTGTAAGCAGAGAGTGCCAGTGCGAGAGAGAATGAGTGAGCGCACATAGTTTGCCGCATACATACGAACATGCATTGAGATCAGTAGCCTGAGAAGTTTGGCGTTTGTGCTAAAGGGGTTAGTGGGCCGATTTTTTTTCGAAGATGAAGACGCTTACCGTTTAGGCGTCAATCAGGAGCGGTTTCACTATATGATAACCAATTTTTTGTTAACAATTGTTCGTCAAAGCGTATGGTGCACTATCTCTAGAGATTTCTGGGACACCCCCAATAATCACTTTTTTCTTGATTTCATCAAACACAAAAATTCCCACTCAGCGAATGCTTGAATCGATTGAGTACGAGCCGATGATACGTAAATAATTGTGCAGATCTGTTCACCCAAAAAAACTTTAGCAAAGTCAGCATTATTCCGGCAACAGCGTCGTAAGGTTGAGCGAATTTGAGCTGATTGAATATGTTTGCACGTAAATCGGCTCTTTTGCTCACCAATGCAAATACATTCTTCTGTTCTCTCCTTTCGGCTCTCTCAGCAAAAAATGACAAGGAAAATTTTCTCTCTCTCTCTTTTTTATCTGTGCAGTCAACAGCGCATGAAAAAACTCTAACGAGGTGATGATTGCATATTCGATGTCGATGAACAGACAGACAAGGTATACTTAACAAGGTAGCCGCACTCGCTCTCTTTGCTCGCATCTTAAATGTCAGTACAGTTGTGAGCGACGCATCTCCGCGGACGAATTATTTGCGTTCTGCTTCTAAGTTTTGTTTGACACAAACGCTATCTCGCTCCCTGTGATTGTAATCCAGAGGCAGGCAAGAAATACATTCCCATTTTTGCATTGGTGTATGTGAGAGTAGAGCCAAAAAATTGCTCTCAATTTTAGTAGCAACGTCTGCGTCAAGGCGAAAGCCGAACACGCAACGCGGCGGCGCTTGTACAGCTTATTCTGTGTATTCTGTGTATGCACACGAGATATGAATGTGCCTGCACCTGTTGTAAACAGAGCGCGAGCAAGGGTTGATTTTTTTATGAATAAACAAGACTGGACTGAGCAACTTGAACGTTTGAACGCAAAGACTTGTATTTTCGGGTGTTGATTATTTATGAACGATTTGCAATCACCCGAAGCCGATCTCTGGTAGCAAACAGCTTATGCGGCGCAGAAAAGCTTGCAACGTTTTTTTTAAAACCTTTATAACTCTGCCATTTATTATCCGATCTTTATGAAAACTTCAGATAGATATTAAGCACATACAACTCCACTGCAAAATGTGAGCTTGGTGTCTTCCAAATTGAAGGAGTTATTTACCTTTTTTTTACGGGGGGGCGTGAGGAAGCGTGGCCTAAATTTGAAACAAACTACATACTACATAGTCTACATACAAAATTTGCTTGCTCTAGCTCTTCTAGGGTTGGTCCCCCAACACGGGAACATGCCACATATAGAGCTGGCCGTGAGAAAAGCATGAAGTTTCATCGACGAGAACAGCGCCTGTCCTTGTGACTTGTTTATGGCCTTCGCAAGTGCAAGTTTGCACAACTTATTCATTGGTATTTTTCTTTATACAAATAGACGATCAATTACAGATCGATATCTGTTACGATGCCAAGAAGAGGTCGTGCTTATAATGGTCAGCGTTCTCAGAATGCATCGCGACCAGAGCTCGTAAATAATAATAAATAGAACATTTTTGCCTTTACGGTCTGCTCAATAGCCAAAACCTAAAAAATCCATACACGCTTGCTCTCGCTCTGAGCAGAACACTTCGTTTCTCCTTGTTTTTGTTTTCAGTTGACTGTTCTTAGTTGAGCGTTGCTTGTTTTGCTCTTTCAATAACAATTTATAGACAGCGATCCGATTGAGCGCTCGCACTTTAAGAGTCAGTAGATGAGCAAAAAGCCGAACGACACACCTCAAAGGGTCTTTTTTTTCTTCTTTTATTTGTTGAGTCGCAAGCCCAAACAGACACCTCACTTACGCACACACACACACAAACGCAAATGACTTTTATTTTCTTCGCTCGCGACGATTTGCTCAGTGAATGAGCAGAGCAAAATGTAAACAAATCCATTGGTTATTCGTTGAGCACTGAGCGGTTCATCTCTGACATTTTGCTTAAAGGGTCCGTAAGTAACTGTTATTTTTTGGACAACGAAAAACGGTCAATTGTTATTTGCTAGCTCTGATCGCGACACAGAAATGTCCCAGCACGTCCAACGGAAGAGGAAATTGCGATTAAAAGGGAATCGGATTGAATAGGAATGGTTAAAAGTCTTCAAATAAAAAAAGGCAATTACGAACAAACCCTCAGGAGGTGCAATCGTTTTCAAATTTGAATAAATTTAAGGTTAAATTTAAATGTGTATAAAAAAAGTTCTAAGATTATCAAATTAAGTCATAGAATCAATCTGTATACAAAAGCTAGTCCACCTCCTCTGTACTTTTGTTCGTCTGCACACATTTCCCCCACATTCAAAATGCCATCTGATGAGTGAGGTAGTAAAAGTAATACAATGTAATCACACTGTTACAACAAAGAAATTGGATATAAAGTTTTTAATTTCCGTATGACACTTGAATGAACTTTCGTTCTTACACTTACTATTTTCGTAGTAATACGACTACATTTTATTTCAATAATTGCCGCACATGCCATGTGATCCATTCAAGTTAATGACACCCCAGGCGGTCCCCATAACCTTCTGCTCAACGACTGTCATTTACAACCCAAGGACCACGCCCCGTTAAAACCCATAAAGAAGCGCTCCATACGTAATAAGAAAGAAAGAAAAAGCCATTGTCCTTGAACTGTTGCTTGCGCTGGGATGCTGGATATTTTGCAACTTGATTGTGGGAGAACAGTGTGCCTAATTGGGCGTAGTTTGCCCAAATAATAAAGTTTGTAAAATATTAAACACCAAAACGTGACTTTTTCACTAATACGAAATGCAAATTGATCGTCTAGCACGCAGTCGCACATTGATTTATATATTGATTTATATGTTTGTATGTACGATTTGTCATATTTATGTATATAGTGTAGTATATATAAATCGAAAGGTAAACACACCCACTTTAAAACCTGATAATTGGCATGCACGATTGACTCTCTGCCAGATGATGATAAGCTACAGATAGCACTAGTCAACCTTGAGCAATAAAACTAGTGGAACATAGAATCCCTGTAAACAGGGGGCGACCATTAACCAATAATATGACCCATTGCTCAATTTTGCGGCGCACTTGAATGAGTAAACACATCAATACCCCCCTGCTTTCCCTCTCTACAATTGGCAAATTCTAATGTAAATATCAGTCTGAATATAGTTTAATACTTATTTGCCCAGCCGTGTGGTGGTCGCTCTCATAAATTTTACACAATACATTTAATATTTAGCTTGTGCCAAGTCTTAAATGGAATTTCCCCCAACCAAGAAGAATTGTAATGTAAGTTTTATTTGTTTGTTTATCGCTAGTATCGCTTATAGCGTACGTACATTCTCATATCTGAACAACAACAAACAAATTAATTAACTGAGCTAGAGAAATCTAACCTGAACTTTACTATTAAGGCGGCAACATACGCAGCAGCAAGATGCTTTTGTAAGTGAAAATTCTAATTATAACTCTCAAGGAGGGGGCAATTTGCGAAATGTGTGTTGAAAATGACTATTTTATGTAAATTTTTGATACAATAACTAACTAACTATGTATGACAATTCTATACTGAAAACGCAAATGATTGAGTTGGAAATCTTAAGAGCAGTGGACTTTAATCATGTGTACTGCTTTCTTGATGATGATAAAGAGGAGGAAGCGACACATGAAGTAGTTTCATCGTGTGATTCCAAGCAAGAGTTCTGTGATCTCGCTTCCTTCATAGCATTTCCCTGGACTCTGGTGGATACATGTTTTATATTCCGCCACAAAATAACTTATTAGTGAAACTTAATATACCTTTGAAATGAATACAAGTTCACATTTTTTCTTGTCTATCAGAAAATGTGGTATCCAAATGAAAGTAATCCTCTTTATATCTGAAAATAAGGGGAAAGTTAACTTCGGCATAGCCGAAGTTTTGTTTACCCCTGCAGCCTCCATTGAAAACAAAAAAGTTTTTCTAACTAAGGCTACCCTGTAGTTCAGCTGCACCGGTGCGGCATTAACGAATTCTCTAACTCTTCGTAGTGAGCACTCGCCACCAGACCAACCACCAGTCAAGTATTTGCCTATCGAATTTTGTATGGAAAACGTACCGATCGGTACGACCCTGCATTACCAGTCGTTAGTGTTGTGTTCACACTATAGTTCACGTACTAGACTAGCGCTGTGATGCAATTACCTGTCGTTAACGACGCGACTGACACCAGTGATGCATCAGGTCGTTAGGCCTGGTAGTGCCTTGACACCAGCTGAACTACAGGGTACTTTTCGGACCTTACTTACTCACAGGGAACCGGCCATTAAAAACAACTTCTTTTTGGACCGATCTTTCGTAAGGCAGCTATATGCCGCAGCTATAATCATCCGATTTTGACAAAACTTTGTAGATTTGTGTAAAAAGAATATAAAATAAGTGTATAACAATGATAACGCAGTTTCCATTGGAAACCAACAAGTTTTTCTCACTAGAACTTGTTTTTCGACGGATCGTTCCTATGCAATGGTCATCCGATTTTGACATAACTTAGTAGAATTGAAACAAACAAGGGGGAAAGTTAACTCTCGGCTCGGCCGAAATTTTGTATACCCTGGCAGTTTTCTTTTTCGATCTGCAACATAAAAAATCGTTTATTACGAAATTTGGAGCGACGCATTTAAAAAAAAAGTTTTTCTCACCAGAACTTCTTTTTGATCGATCATTCATACTGCAGCTATATGCTGTAGTCAATCGATTTTGGCAAAACTTTGTTGAGTTGTGTGAAAGTATATAAAATAAATATATGCCAATGCAAGGGACGTTTCCATTAAAAACAAAAAAGTTTTTCTTAAAAAAAACTAGTTTTTCGACCGATATTTCCTATAGGAGCTATATGCTATAGTCATCCGATTTCGACCAAACTTTGTAGAATTGTGTAAAAGTATATAAAATAAGTGTATGCCAATGATAAGGACGTTTTCATTAAAAACAAAAAAGTTTTTTTCACTAAAACTTGTTTTTCGACCGATCGTTCCTATAGGAGCTATATGCTATAGTCATCCGATTTCGACCAAACTTAGTGAAATCATGGGAAAGAATAGTTAACTAAGAAATACGTACTTTGGAGACGTTTCCATTAAAAACAAAAAAGTTTTTCTCACTAAGACTAGTTTTTCGACCGATCGTTCCTATGGCAGCTATATGCTATAGTCATCCGATCCGGCCGGTTCCGACAAATGTGCAGCGTATTTGTGCTAAAAGACTTCGTGCTAAGTTTGATGAAGAAAGCTTTCAAAGTGTCGGAGGGGATAGCATATAAACAGACTGACGGACGGACGGACAAGCTAAATCAACTCAACTAGTCATGCTGATCAAGAATATATATACTTTATGTGGTGGGAGATGCTTTCTTCAATGCGTTACAAACATCCGGACAATTTTGTAATACCCTCTGCAAGGGTATAAAAAGTACTTTTTAAAAAATGTGGAGAACAAATGTTCTAAAAGTGTTTGAAAAGCACCATTTAACTCAACTCAAACAACAAACAGAAAAGTATAAGTAGCCTTTTAGACAGTGCGCCAACACGCTTTTACATTAGTTTTTTGTTGAGTGCAAAAGACAAAAGACAGACAAATCTGAACAACATTTTTCTTAGTTTTTCTGAAAGACTTAAGTGAATTAAGTCAATTGAAGTGTAGCTTTCTATGTTAATGTCTCTGTTCTCTGAATATGGAATATGGGCGGTAGCAGCAGCACTTATATATATATCCAGCTTAAGTCCAAAACAGGGATTAACACCTAATCGATTTTCGGTTCCGGTAAAGGTACCGGTACGACCCGAAATGAATGTTTCGGTAAAAGGTTCTATTTCGGTTTCCGGTTTCTACACGTACAGAATTGCACGAGAGGGTCCATACACGCCAGAGTATAGGCGTTCTACGCTTACCTGCGTAGCTGGAACAGAAAGCACAACTTTTGAAATCTCATACAATTCTGGAAACTGTGTGGAGGATTTTGAACACCACTTTAGAATGTTTTCATGGTTTCAAATACTTTTATGTGCAAGAAAAATGTTAATGGAATCCAACAGCTTATTTGTTGACAAAACTGATGTGTTTTTATTACCAAATAACTTTTCTTGCAACATCACATATGCATCAACTTCGTGAGCGCTTTCAGATAAGCTATTATTAACACTGCATTCATTATTAAGCAGAGATTGATCAGCAACCGATGAAATTTGAGCAGCATAAATATATTTGTTAAAAGAGTAATACAAGATATTTTTCTCAGGACTTAGCATTTCGTTATACATTGTCCTCAGTGTCCTCAAACAGAGATTTCTCAAGCTTTTATATTTCCTGATCGAGCGATTTCGCTAGAAAGGACGTATTTTACGATATTTCGGCTTGAATTGAGTCTCACACTTTCCGATGTAAAAAAATGTCGTTGAAGAAATTTTGAAGATGTCTTCTGCCAGACTTTTTAGGTTTTCTTAGAAATATGACAAGATCGTGTGGAATACGTCTTATGATTCCTTCTTCACGTTACAAACATCTGACCAAAATTACGATGCGCTCTGCAAAGATTTTGTTCCGGTTCTATTGGTTCAAATAATAACGTTAAACGCTATTCGGTTCTCAAAAAAAATTTGTATCGGTTCCGCTTAACGGTTCCGGTATCGGTATTAATCCCTAATTTGTTTACTTTAAAAAAAAAGCTGTCGAGAGCCTTGAAAATCTTAAGTTCTCTTATACTCTCAAGTAATTTGGGATTTCTTAAATTATTTACAAAACATTCTGAAGTCCAGAAACGTTCTTATAAAATATTGAAGCCAGAAAAACATTCTGGGATCAAAAAACTTTTCAAACTTGGACCAAGAACGAAAGAGATTTATAATATAAAACCACAAAAAGCATTCGATGGAGAATGCAAATTAAATTAAAATGAATCTTTTCTTTAACTTTCCAACTTGTACTAGCCAAGGCGGCAAAAGAGGACGTTTGGTAAGGAAAACATTAAACTAGAACTTAGGGCCCTCTTCTGGTTCTGCTTCGGGCCATAAAGGCATTCATTCCAAACAGCTTTCCATCTTCCGTTTTGCTTTCCGATAATGGAGACTTCCTGAAAGCTGCGAACCATTAACACATCTTTTTTAGAATTTGAAGGCCGAGAACTTTTTGAACAGCCCTCGCATTCACACATTTTTAATTTTGTATTATTTTTAATGAATTGTGCAACCAAATACAAAAAACCGAAGTACAAAATCTTTTCCCGATTTTTTCCAACAAAACACGCCGTTGAATAAATTCAACGTCATTCCAGTAATCGCTTCGAGCGGTTGAGCGAACGTAAGTAAATTGTCTTTCTTGCTCACCAATACAAACATATTTTTTCTGTTCTCTCCATTTGGCTGGCCCAGCTATAAGCGACCGATTAAACTCACTCTCTCTCTCTCTCTTCCATCTTTGTCAGCAGCGCTATGTAAGCCCATGCAAAAACTCATACGAGGTGCTTAATCTATATAAGACTGCGGTTCAAAAGCTTTCAGATCTATTCTAGTGAACTAAATTTGTATCTCATCTGTCTAAAGGCCTTAAATAGGTAAAAATAATCTTACTCTGTAGGAAATGATAAAACTGAAAAAGTGCAAATCAGATCTCAAACAATCACCTTGAAAACTAAAGGCGCATAATAAACTAACAATCTACTCTCTTATTTGTTAATTGATGAATCAGCTAGCCCTCTTTAGAAGATGACAAATCGTCACTTACGCTTAAAACCAGTTTAATAATGTCCCAAAATGTATATCAACTCACCGCAGCCTTCAACTTCAACACTCTACAATCTTATCATATCCAACAATCAACACCCTGTATAAAATATATATATATAACAAAGTAAGTTTTAAAGTGCACAAAGTATTAAATTTATGCAGCAACAATAATCCGAACGTGTTGTAATTAAGTTAAAACAACAACAAACAATAACAGCATCAGGCAATATAAAATATTTATGTTTTGTTGGAAATTATAATTGAACAGAACAGGCAGAGAGGCAAACAGAAATTTAATTGCCGTTTAAAGTAAGTTGTTCCTCCACTTGACCCAATTCTCAGCGACCCCTAATCCGCTCGTGCACAATTCCAAACAAGCTCCAGCTTCGACTTTGGCTCCTAATCTACAAACAACAATCGAAATCGAAGCTTTTCCAACGCCAACGGAATCTAACAATTAAGTTCGAAACAAACATTATGATTGATTGATGCACAAAAGAGCGTGTGTGCTGAGAATATTCATGAGATTGCATTGAAAACTGCATCCATGGAAACGCGCCGCCATGACGCAATTTGTATAGAAAACTTTCGAATGCAAAAAGTTCAATGAACGAGATCTTTGTTTTGTAACAGATTTTGGGATTTAATAATTAAATATTTTTCGGTCTTAGGTGGGAAATTTACATTTTATCTGTATTTTGTGTGTCGTTTCTAGAAAATTCGATTCACTGGCATTGGCATTATACAAAAATTTATGCAACACCAAAGTGCCAAAGCGAGTGGCTGGCAAAATGTAGTAAAAGTAAATTTAGTAGATGTTATGCAAATTAAAGCACTTAACAACGTTAAGACTCAAGCGACAGCGGCCTACAGAGAGGTGTAAGTAAGCAAACAACACAATTCAAGTAGGATTTACGGGTTCAAAGAAAGGCATGCAAAATGTGAGATGAAAATATAACATCAATGCAATGGAATGATGTAGAAGGAATGATAGTCTTATCGAAGACAACGTTAGTTCATCTTTTCGATTGGATTAGGATTGGGGAAACTGATTTTATAGCATTAAATGTAATTGTCAGGCAAAAGATTTGTCGAAAATAGTGCATGGGTGCGCACTATAGTTCAAATACTAGACTAGCGCTCGTTAACGACGCGACTGACGCTCAGTGATGCATCAGGTCCTTGATACCAGCTGAACTCCTTGATACCAGACGAGTTAAGTGAATACTGGGCAATTTATTTTATGGGTGTATAACTTAGGGCCGATTTCTTTTTATGTAGATACTCTGTTATTTGTAAGTTTATGGGCAGAAAGGGGTACGTAGAAGTTGCAAAATCGGCCCTTAGTCGCCTATCCATAGATTTGTTTTGAGAGACTTGGTCGAAAAATATAGATTTTGGGACTTAAGTGCACTGTTAAGATATAAACTCTCGAACCCACGACATCGTCATTCTTACCATCTGCACCACCGGCCTTTTAAAATGCTGAAAACTTCACATATGAGTGCATTCTATACTGTGATGTGCCGCACCGTCACACGTGTGGTCGATGGTGCTACACGTGTGGTTGTGAGTGGCCGGGGCGTCCGTGTTCAGTCCCCGAGTTCGAGTCCCAGACAAGGCAAGGTAAGAGGCCATCTGAAAACAAAACAGTTTTTCTAAGACTACTTTTTGGACCTTACTTTTCTATGGGATCTATACTATATAGATGTCTGATTTCGACCAAACTTGGTGAAATCATGGAATAGCATAATACACTGTTAATTACGAAATTTGGAGGCGACCCCATTTAAAACAAAAAAGTTTTTCTGACTAGAACTTCTTTTTCGTCCGATCATTCATACTGCAGCTATATGCTATAGTCATCCGATTTTGATTTAACTTTGTAGAAATGTGTTAAAGTATATAAAATAAGAATATGCCAATAAAAAGGACGTTTTCATTAAAAACAAAAATGTTTTCCTCACTCGAACTAGTTTTTCGACCGATCGTTCCTATGGCAGCTATATGCTATAGTCATCCGATTTCGACCAAACTTAGTGAAATCATGGGAAAAGGATAGTAAACTAAGAAATACGTAATTAAGTGTATTATCAGCGAGCCCACAGTAGCGTACACCTGTCTTTCATGGAGTAGAACTTACAAGATTCACCTGGATTCAGTCTAACTCTTATTTTATCTTTAAGTGTGAATCATTGTGCGTCCAAAATGTCCAATATGAACTGCTACTACCTGCTACCCTTCAAATTATGGCACTTTTTAGGCACAATGTCAGGAGCAAAACGGAAAAAAACGCGATCCAAATCAACAAGTTTATCACTATGGAAAACTTTGTACTGTTTTCAAAAAACATTAAATATACTCAGGAGGAGAAGAGCGAGATTGGCAAAAAGCTTCAAAATTTAACTAGTAGGCTTATCGTAAAGTGGAAAAACAGTGGAAGAAATAAGGCTTTTCTCGAAAACTGTAAGCAGGAAAGGCTACATTGAAGGAACGATCATCATCCGAAAAATGTTGGACGCCCACAAAGAGACAGAGATAAAGAGCTATTTCGAAGTATTGGAAAAAAGACGCAAGTCAACATATTGTCAGGTCTTACTGGAGAAGTCTCAACAGACGCATTGTTGATAGCTGCAGCTTGTATAAAGTAAGGGCCACGAAGTCGATTTTTGATGTTTTTGACATGTTTCGATAAAAGTTATCCTATACATGAATAAAAGGTAGTGCAAACACTTGAGCATAATTTTGGATTCTAAGGTTTAGGATTTTGAATTTTTAGCTTTCATTTGATTTCAATGAATTTTTGCTGTTGAAATTCAAAAAAAATAAAAATTGTGAGTTCTGTGACATCACAATGCATTACTTTCTATTTATTGTATCATGCTTCTTACAACTGGAAATCGAAAGCGTCAGTTCGATATACCAGACTACAACTTTGAATCATCAAACCAAGGCCGACTTAGAATATCATCGAAATTATTGTATCATGGTTCAGAAATCTATTATCACTCCATAAGAAAAGTGTTAGAACCAGTTGGAAATTGTAAGAACTTATTATTGTAAAAATAATAAGCAGTTTCCGTTGCATTCTTTAAGAAGCTTGCATTGTAAGTCTATTTTGTACTTAATCCAAGATTTTTTGTAAAATTCTTGATTCTAAATTCTTAAGTAACGTTTGTGCTCATTTCATTTTGACTTTAGAATGTTTCATACTTAATTTATGTGTAATACCTCCAAGAACAAAAACTTAATTGAAATGTGGCCCGAGTTAACCTAAGCTTATATCGTATTACTCATGCCTTTCTCGTGCTCTCGGTTCATGCGTTCACGAAATTAGTCTTTGACGTGTGACGTGTACGATTGATTGAACTTGTATCAGCGATTCATTATTATTGCTGCACATTTGACTTGATCAAAGTAGAGGAAAACCTTAAGTGAGATGAACTTTTTAAGTCATTTGAAATGACACAATTCGCGATTGTTACCAAACATTCTAGATAGAGTTAAAGTCACTGGTTGCACTCAAAGTTGGCACCACTCCAAATATAAAAGCCAGCCCTTTCAAATTGCATACAAATTTTGAGGGTTCCTTAGCTGTATTAGATAACAATTTTGGCTGACAGAGCTCAACATCCCCCCCAACACCTTGCCCTCGCCTCCGCTTACTCCCTTAGTCGCCCCCCCATTCCCCCAGATAAATAAGTATCTCAAAGCTTCTTCCTATGGCTTTTGCGTCGCACGCAAAAAGCCAACATATAAAAAAACGTTGCTCTCTTTCTCTCGCCGAGCGTATAATAATTTGTGTGTGTGAAATATTTTTGTCCAAAACAAAAATAAACACGCAAACCAAACCGCCAGAAGGCAAGCAACGAAAAACTGAAATTTTTGCTGCGCAATTTCTTTGCCCCTGCTGTTCTTTTTCATTCTTACAAAATACAATTTCTGTTTTTTTTTCACCCGGGGGAAATGCGAGGAAGTGAAGCCGGCAAAATAAAATTTCATAAACAAAAGTTGAAGCCATAACGAACAATTGAAAACATTTGCCAGCATAAATTTTAATTGGATTAGCTGAATTTTAAATATAATTTACTCGGCGCACGTTCTGCTCTGGGCGGGCGTGTTCTTTTGCGTAAACATAACAACAATAACAAAAAAAACGACAAAATTAAATAACACAACCAAAAACATCTTGCGCTCTAAACTCAAAAATTGTTTAGCTGAAACCCAAAACACTGACCTATTCCAAGCCAATTCCAATTGACAGAGTCGGATTTGCGTTTCTATTGAAAAGTGATGTGTAATAATTCTATGTAAGCTCTATCAACAGTGCGTGGGGGTTATCGCTGCTCTGGGACTGCTCATTTATAGACGAGTGTGTAGTTCAGATTAAGCGCCTATCATATCGATGGAAGCAAAAAGACATGCATTTTGAAGTGAGAACAAGAGGTTTATGGAAGCTTTTTATACCCACTAGAAAGATCCTAAAAGATGGCATTATCGGAATATTACTTTCAGTTGCAATTTTCAGCATTTTTCTTTCAAGAACAGCGCGTGACTTTGCTAGCCAACGAAAAATGTTCATAATTATTCACAAAATTTTAACCAATTTGGTCGTTTAGCTTGTTTTATTAACTATCTACCAATTATGCCAAAAATAATCAAATTTGGTCTAAAACTAATTTGGTTACCAACTGTGATAATTTGTTTATTAACTCTATTACAATAATTTGCAAAGTTTTACAATTCAGTCATAAGGACTGTACCAAAAATATACTCATGAATCAACTATTCTTCCTTTTTTCAGAAAACATAATTTGTAACCTTTTAGACTAAACTGCTGATGATTTTGTCTCATTTTACACTTATCCTGGCGCTATTAGAATAAGTTTGTCTTGGCAAAAGGTTAACAAAGAAAGAAAGTCGGTAAGGCCTACTATAAACATACACCGTGAGGTGCTGCCCAAACCTTCGACGTTGCCAATCGTTTTTTTCATTATAACTGGATTATCATTCATCCAATCATTTTAGCAATGCTTTTGGCGGTTCCGATAAAGTGTGTCAAGAATGGCTGTCGATAGGGTTCGTAACATCCTGACGGACCAAAAACCTTATATGTCCAAGAACGAGATTTTCCAATTCGGAGAAACCATTTTCCGTATTTGCTGCCCTTAGCTGGAATGAACTACCTCATGATATAAAGAAAATCAGAAACGCAACGCAGTTCAAGAATGAATTTGTAAATTACATTCAAATATTGGCGTCGTAATAAAAAAAAATAAGTATACATGGCTTGAAATAGGAGACCTTCATGCCGAACCGAAGGACTTTTCCTTGCGGTAAATGACAACGTCATAGCCACCAGGAACTATCTAAAGTATATAGCCAAGGACCCAAATGTGTCGAACGACAAATGTAGAAAGTGCCTACAACAAATGAAAACAATAGATCTTATAGCATCTGGATGTCAAGTGATAGCAGGAACAGAATACATCGAGAGACACAATAACATAGCTAAAATAATTCACCAAGTAATAGCATTTAATCTCAAACTTTTAACAGAAAAACACCTTACTACAAAAATATGAACCAATAAACAAAAAAAAAAACCACAAATTATACTGCGATATAACCGTAAACACTGACAAAACTATAATAAACAATAGACCAGATATAATCCTACTGAACAAAACAGAAAAAAACAACATTTTAATCTAAAGGTGTACAAAATAAATCAATATACAATCATATATTCCTCATTTTTACTAAAACTGCAAATATTTTCAAATAGTTTTTTTTTTATTTTTTAAACTTAACGAAATACCAATTCAATTTCGTTTTTACAAAAGCTTCATGAAATCATAACCCATTTTTAAAATTATATTATATTTTTTAGAACGAAATAAGTGAACTGATAATTCCGAATATTTAGTTTTCTTTAAGGTTAAGTCTACGTTTTTTCTAATTGTACACTATCATATCCTTTAACATGCGGTCTGGCATTGAATTAACCAAGTTTTGCAAAATTGATGGATCCAATTTAGCCCACTCTGCGATAATTGACTCTTTTTAGTTTAGGTTTGTTTGCATATAAAATTTGTTGGATATGATGCCCCAAAGGTTTTCTATAGGGTTAAGATCTGGACTTTTTCGGGCCACATCAAAACCGGCATATTATATTCTTGAAAAACATTTTTGAACGTTTTGCAAACGTGGATAGCAGCATTGAATGTCTTAGAGTCTCCCAAAATATTCTTCTCAAAATTTACAAGAACTTCATCTAATAGTTCGACATATTTGCCAGAGTTTATTTTATGTGAACAAAGCATATTGGACTCTTTCCAAAGCCAAATGGAACACACCAAGTGAACCTTCTTGGAAATTGCGCCACTTACTTGCTTTTGGTATCCTAGTATCCCGGTAATAATATTGATATCCATCCGGGCCATCTAAACTAAATTTCTTTTCATCGCTAAAGATAATATTTTTCCACTCTAAGTCTCAAAACTTATGCGTCTCCGCAAAGTGCAAGCGGGCAACTTTGTGCCGAGGAAGTAGTTGACATTTGACGGCCCTTTTTTCATATGAAACGAATTGACCAGTTTATGGCAAATTTGGGCTGCACTTTTGTTTTCTTTAACTGCTAGGCTTTTATTCTCTCTTTTTATCACGTTCTTGCAACAATGGCGGGCGACCAGATCGAGGTCTTTTTCCCGTGATTTTCGGGATCTTTTAAATACTTTTGAATTGTAAAGTAGCTTCTCTGCATTTTGGTAGATATTTCTTGCAGAGGCATCCCCATTTTGCGATATGCTGATATTTGAGCTCGCTCTTCCTTAGAGGGTATCAGCTTCGAAACATTCCTACTGAAGTGAAGATGATTTAATAATAATATAAACTGATTATGGGTCAAAACTCAACTTCTTTTATTGGATTAAGTTTATTGCGAAAACCTTTTAAATTCCACGGCGTATGACGTACGATGTCAGAAACAGGTAATTGTGTAAGCTCAATTATTTCGTTCTGCAATGCGAGGGTTATGAGCTTTTTAATAGAAAATACGGCACCTTATCGAGTCTTGTGCTTTTCAATTGTTTTTTTGCAAGCAAGGAATTGTCTTATTCAGAAGTAAAAAATTGGAATTGAAAAAAACTTATTTTGCAAAAAATCTGGCAGCAGATCATAAGCTTTATGAGCTTATTTCGCACACCTTATCTAAAATTTCTTTCTTTGTTAAATACAAATTCTAACATTAGAAAATACATTATCAAATATTCAATTCTGCTTTCAAATGCTAAACGATAATGATCATCCTGTAGGTTTTTGGTATAGCTAATAAATTGATCTGATTTCAGAGAATCTAAGACCAGCTAAAACTTGCTAGGAAAACATTAGAAAGGTTGTCAAAACTAAGTTACAAGTTAGAGAAACATAATTCATAACATGCTTTTTAAAGTTTTGAGTTGTCTTTTACACTAAAGTTAAGCGGAGATTTGTATAATTATGGCAATTATTCAAAAAGAAAGAGTTTAACTCTGAGAATCACTTATTTTCACGATGAAAACAAAATTTGTAATATTTTTGGCCTAGGTTTGAAAGTAATGGTATTATATTATAAGCCCTTATAAACAGTGAGAATCAAAAAATCTCAAAGCGAAATTAATTACTTCAAAGATTTAAAGTCCAATCAATGACTAGAGATTTCAAAGAAGTTAATTAATAAAAAATAAAAGCAAAAAATAAGCAGACAAACAGAAACAACGAACCAACAAAGAGAGAGAGAAAGAAAAAAACAAACACCTGCACAAAAGCCAAGCACAAACAGCAGCCGCCCGGATCCCGTTCCAGAGCATTTAAAAAAAATATATATATATGTGTATATAGAAAAAATCTTAATGATGGTTCATTATGCAAACAATCGCAACAACAACAACAACCCAGCCTCAAGTACCGCCAGTTGATGGTTTAATGCTGGCGTCACAGCTGAAAAAGTTGGCGGGCGCCGACGTTATAAATCAAATCTATTTTATTTGCGTATAATCAAGTATATAAATTGTCAAAAAAAAAAACACAAGAGAGAAGGCAACGCGATGAAATGAAATGCTTTTCTATTATATTTGTTTGCCGGCTGTAAATTATTTATAACTTTTTATCACAGGGCACGGGGCACACTCACACAATTGGTTCAATTTCAATAAATCCTGGTTTCATCACACAAATATGAAGTTGGGCGCTGATTTACACTTGATGGAATTTTCACAAAATATCAATAAATATTTTTCTCGTTTTGTTTAACAGCGCCGCCGCATCCAAAATGCTCGCTCATGCATATGTATTTATAGTTAAATATTTGTTTCTTTTTTTTTGTTTTTGGTTGAAAACCGCTTTAGGAAATCCAGTTTTTTGGTTTAACAAAGTTATTTCTTTTCATGTATTAAATAATTTTCTTTGTTTGGTAATTTTTGGTTAATTATGAGTTTGAACACACTTTAATTATGGCTTCTTGGTCATTTATAACCTTTTCGTTTTGAAGGAATTTTCAAATGTTTAATTGATGCACAAATCACGTGGACTGATTAAACGGTAAAAAGGGGGGGAGCGCGTTCAACGTTGACAACGTCTCACACAGCCGGCAGTTGAAATTGAACTAAAGGCGACGACGACGACGACGACGTAGCCCCGCCATGTGGCCAAATTCAAGTACTTAAGTCGGTGTGCGTGTGTGTGTGTGTGTGTGTGTGTAAGCATTTGTATCTGTGTGCCAAACCGGCAAGGTATACACATACAGACATACATACGCATATGTAATCACAGAAAAAGGTGAGCACAACAAAAAACGTAGAAAGGCTGAAAAAGCAGGCCGAGATACATAGATAAGCTAAGCAAAGTCAATTCAAACTTAGTTTGCTGGGGGCATTTTAAGTGCTTAAAGAGGGGCCTGAGGTAGGCTTGGCTCTGTATCAGCTGACTAATTAGCAATAATTTAAGTCACAGGGCGTTGTTTCTTTCTCTCTCCCTGTTTTTTCTATCTCTCTCTCTCTTTTTGGTTTTTATGTTTTACATCACATGCTTTGTAATTCTAATGTTTTTCTGGTTATTCTTGTTGATTGTGTGCCGTATCGCACGTAGGCAGAATTGAACCCTTAACAGAGCTGATACTCTCCTTATTAATGTATCTGTCTCTCTCTATCTCTCTGTGTGTGTCTCTCTGGGGCTGCTCTAGTTCTGGTTATGTGCGCTGCCAACGCTGTTATGTTTATGCTTTCGGCATGTGGGTGGCACAGCTTGAAGTAAAAAGCTTATATTAGAGAGAGGCGAGACTTTGTAAGAGGGCAGTTTGAGGAGTCAGTGTCTTTTTTGAATATGAGATATTTATTTTGCGACCCTACATATATTTTCCCATAATCTCAAGTGTTCTCGACCAAGCCATTTACGATATTCAACATTGTCATTGACGTATTGCTTCGTTCCCATTCATATAGGTGGAAAAGAAAAATATTGTATTCCATGCTGCAAATGTTATTGATTAAACAGCAACTTTTTATAGATAGAAGCTTGGAGCGAACTGATTGTATGTTTATGTGACAGATAGCACTATCTAGAAGATGCAAATCGGCAGTAAGTGCGGCGTTTAAATGTTTTTATAGGCGCTCCAGATAAGGCGCTTTATCAAGTTCCTCACAAAAGGCGCAGAAAACGCTGAACCGAACCGGAAACCAAAAAACAAAACGGTTCGGTTCGGTTCAGTTCATTGACGAGTTTGCCCACCGACCTCCTAACACGTCTGTCCTCAGATAACATTCCTTCTTTTAAAGTTGCTAATGGACTCTGTCGTGTTCACCTCAATCCAACTTTAGCATACCGACTACTCAAGAAACCAACTTAGAAATCATTATTTTTTAAATGTGGAAAAAGTGAGACTAAACTTAGAACTGAGAGATTTTGTTTGTTTATGTCACAAAAACACAAAAAATAAACGTGGTTGTGATGTTAGGTTATTGGTATTGGTTGGTTTGCTAAAACAACAAAAACGAGAGATGAAACAAGAGAACAGAGAAAGGTTTGGTTGCAATTTGGAAAGACGGAACGCGAAAACAAAAAATTATATATCAAAAACAGAACTAGTACTATATGTGTTCGAACCCAACGGACCGAACTTCCTGTTACAACAATATTTTGGGACAATGAATTAAGGGTGATCCTTGAACAGAAGTAAGTTTTTGATATCATTTCTGATTTGCCGCAACTTTAATATTCCGGAAACTATGACTTTACGAGCAAGGAAGGGCTTTAAGAATTCAGATATAGTCAAATAAAAGGCGACCCAAGAACATAAATGATTTTTTAAAACTTTTTCAAACTGTCTTACCTTCGAAAGTTTGGAAAAATACCTTTCCGCGAAGATTAAAGGGTTAACCGGAATTTAAGGCTTAAGAGTCGGTGAAATTAAAAAAGTTCCTTGAACAGAAAGGCTATTTTGGAGATTTTTCAAAATGCGGAGAAAGTAACTTTCCGTAACTAAATTCGATACGATATCCTTAAGTAAATGCTTTACGAGTTGAGATTAGTCGGAATTAAGGGTCGTTATACTAAAAGATGGGTTTGATCCAAGAATATAAATGGCGTTCTTGGCATTTTTTGTGTTCATCGAAAGTTTATAAAAATTCTTTTCCGCGCAGATTTGAGGGAAGATCGGGATTTCATTAAATACATAATAAATTTAGACTGAAACACTGAACGGAACCGAAACCTCGGTTCATTTGGCTTCAGAAAACCATGTAAAAAACCGAACCGGTGGTTCAAAAACTGCGTGAAGTGGTTAACGGAACCAGTCCTTATTTCTTATTGGTTTGCATCCCTCGTTTTTTGTTTAAATATTACTTTGGACTTCTTTAGTGCACATAAATCCTGAGAAAAACTGCTCTTTTGTAACTAGTGTAGTGATGGAATTATGTTTTATGCAAGATTTCGAAATGTCTTGAAATCTTTACCAAACACTTTTTTCAATTGGTCACACGGCAGCGATTAAGGTCAAGCGTCAGCAAATGCGGCACCCATAATAAGCGTTACTTTACATTCTTGTGCTCCCACTTGTTTAAGCATTCAAAGTTACGTTCACCTATCCTAAGTGTAAGGCAATGCAGCCAAAGTTGTCAGATGAGAGCGGAAAAGCGGGGAGAAGAGAAAGATGTTTATTTATCTTCGGAGTTTCGAGCCCGTCGTTCGGCTCGAGGACCGGTTTTGCAAGTTATCGAATCTGAGATTTTGGTTCGAACTTTGGTTCATACCATTTGAATTCTTTGAAACATTTTTACCTCTATGTTCTATGAACTGTAGCAAGGGGGGCTATCGTGATTATTTGTGGCCACAAATGGATGAACTTGACATCAATCTGGAGTTCATATATACTCATATGAGTTTTTAGACTTCGTTTTTTTGTCATTTCAATATTGAGTTTATCCAAACTACACTCAGATTTCTGTTACACTAGTCAAAGTAACTCGAATTTTCAAACTGCCCTCGCTTTTCTATAGGTTTGTATGTTTATATGCATGTCTGGGGCTGCCTTCAAAATCAATGTCGCTGGAGATTTGTTTGTGGGTTGTAAAAAATCCAAAAAAAGTATTTTTTTTTTGTGTTTTTTATTTTTTATTTGCAATTGCTCCGCCATCCACACTGGACTCAGGCTATTGCGTCATTTTGGCTCCAGACACTTGATACCGAAAGCCGGTAAAAGAAATACATACATACACACACAACATATGCAAGACATAGCCAGAGCGGAAGAGAGCGTGAGAGGGCTCACCACCATTCAGGTGCTTGCTTGTTTTGGTGGTTGTTCTGGCGGTAGAGCTTGACATTGAAAATGCAGCTCAGCATAAACATTAACAGCAACAACAACTGCAGCCTGTACGCATTCAGGGCAAAACTTTCAAGGTCAAACAAAGGGTAAACACATCAACAGCAGCAACAGTTAGTTTTCAACTCCTTCTCATTCTGTGTGCCACCGCCTGCAGTCTGCAATTTCAACTTGTAAACAACATTTTGGGGCTCGTCGTTGACAACGTGCCGCCCTCTTCTTGTTGTTGTTGTTGCTGCTGCCATAACGTAACATCATCAAATGCTTTTATGGTTGTTGACAATCGCTTGATGAAAATTGTTTCGCATTGTATGTACATTCTATATTTAAACAGTTGTTGTTCAAGTTTGTAATAATTATCAAAAGTGTCGACGGTGCACAATTCGGCATCAAAAAAATTAAAAACTTTTGACACACTTGTGTTGTAAACAAAATGAAATCTACGATTTAATTAACTTTGCTAGTATTCAGTTTAACCATTTTGCCCACACAATAACAGCTTCCGATACTCAAAGCCGCATTTAAAATAAAACATTTGGTGGTACGCATTCTAGACCTGGCCTGTCCAGCCGTGGCCCCTGGGGCCCGAATTCAAACCGAATTCTGCCTGTTCTATACAAATCTCAATTGTTTGAACGCACCGCTTTTTAAATTAAAACAAAAGTCATTCGATTGTTATTTGTGTGTTTACAAGTACTAAAACTATCTGACCTGAGAGTGCCACCTCCTCCTTCAAAACTTAAGTTTATGAGTGCTTTTTTTTTGGTAGCCAGTAATAGAAAGGCAGTTCAGTTTAAATTGGTGTATGTACTTAGTATTTATAAACACAATTTGTCATCGTTCGAAGCTGATTTAAATCAAAATCTTTTACCAGGACAAAGCAACGGTATATAATACCTTTTCTGTCATGTCGAATTTATATTGTTTCCCCAAATACTCTACAGATTTTGTCCCCTATTTTTGGAAAATTTATAAACAACAGATGAGATCATACATTTTTGAGTTAATGATGTGGAAAAAGTCAATATATAGTCTTCTATATTGTGTAAAATGGTCATGTTAAGCCCGCAAGGGCCGAGTACATTTCGCTATTCAAGCAAACTCGAGTACAAGAAGTACGATCTTTGCGGTCGATGATGGTAGGTCAGTGCTAGTTTGCGTCGCTTTTTTTTTGCACACCAATACACTCACTTTTGGCCTCGCACTTCTTGACAAACTCCGTTTTACAGTCTGTTTACAGAAATTTTCATTTTCCAGCAGAAACGAAATACATATAAACGGGTTTAATAAATGAAACAAGTTAGAATGTTTTCACCCTAACTTGTTATCTGTTACTCGACCAGCTCTGTACTTCGGCAACAAGCTTCTTCATCTACAAAAAATGATTACGACATAGAAGAAATAATAGAGGAAAGTTAACTTCGGCACGACAGAAGTTTTTATACCCTTGCAGCACGTTTTAATAACTAAGACTGGATTTACACGGTGAAGCAAACTTCATGAAGTTTTGCAAAAAGCTCATGCTTGTAGGAAAGAATTGCAGAGGGGCAAGCAAAAACACTACAACTCTCTCGACAAACGAAAGCTTTTTCGAAAACTCCATGAAGTTTGCTCCACCGTGTAAAACCCGTGTAAGACTACTTTTCGGCAGAGCTAGCAAATAACAATTGAGCGCTTTTCGTTGTCTCAAAATAAGAGTTATTTGCGGACCTTTGAGCAAAGAGTCAGAGATGAGCCGTTCTCATCGGCTCTTGAACATTTCGCTCTTTGCTCAGCGAACAACCAACAGTTTTAATTCCCTTTTGCTCTGTTCACTTGCGGACCAAATGGATGTGAGTGAAAATTTAAAAGTCATTTGCGTTTGTGTGTGTATGTGAGAGCGAGGTGTCTGTGTGTTCTTGTGACCCACAGTTGCTAGGCAAATCAGGTCACTTTTGGGTCATTAAAAGGGCTGTATTTTCTAAAGAATTTCGAATTTAAAAAAATTTATAAAACAAACTAAAATTTTCGCACGCATTTTATTTTTTCAGTGTAAAGCAGTAAAACGTCACCTTGCCTTGGTGTTTCGCTGCTTCGCACACAAGCAAACGCTTTCATTGTGTGAGTTTGGACACCACTGTTTTAGACCCATGGTTTCTTAGTGAAAATTTCTTAGATTTGTCCCTAGATTTCGATTTTGCTATACGCTTTGTTGGTATTTTTCCTCCTAGTCATAAATAAACTGTAAAATTTTCATAAAGATCCTTTGAGAATTGTGGTTATGGAGGCATTTTAAAGTTTAGGCAGATTTTTGGTTGTCACCCGTTACAGCCTTATTCTCAATTCCACCTTCACACCGGTTTTTGGTGCAAATTTGGTCTCTAAGTCAGAGATGTTCACCCATTGCCACCAGGGGCTAAGCGCAATCGACCGCATGCCGAAGTCGGGCATATGAGCGTAAGCAAGATATACTTAAAAAGCTAGCCGCACTAGCTCTTTCACCGCCTCTTATATAATGAGCGCCTCAAAATGAGCGAGAAAGAGAGAGCGCTATTGTCAAACAAAATTAAGAGGCAGAACAGAAATAATTCGTCCGCGGAGACTGGCACACTGACACTCAAGCGGCGAGCAAAGAGTGCAAGAGAGCGTGTGCGGCTTCCTTGTTAAGTATGCCTTGGTTAAGTATACCTTGAGCTTAAGCAGATCTCTCTTTGCTTGCTGGGCTGTGTCGCTTTAATACACTCTCACTTTTTGGCCTTGCTCTTCTTGAAAATCGCTGCTCTAAATAACAAAACTTTTGCGGAAGTGGGATGGAGAACAAGGCTGATAGTCGTTTTCCGATCGACTATGGTCCTATGGCAGCTATAAGATATAGTCATTCGATCTGGAGATTTAGTTTACGTATAATCATATAGACGAAAATGAATATATCTTTGCGTTGCAAACTTGTGCTCAAAATTAATATACCCCTTAGCAAAAGTTTCTATAAAAGATTATACATTAGAGCACTTCTGATATTGGCAAATCAAGAAAATTTCCATTAAAATAATTCCATACTCCCACATCTCGGTAGAAATACAATAATTAATTCAAAACAACAATAACAAAAACAACAAAAAAACTGCTAAATTATTTACCTCTCGTATTTACATATGTAAAATGCATGACAAACAGTCAAAACATAAAAATTTGTTTATCTATTTGTCTTGGAGCGCCCCGCCACTCAGGCATTTTTTTAGCTTGCGATTCTCATCGAGCTTTGCGTATATTTTGTTTAGTTGTTTGTTTTCTTTTTCGCTGTTTGATTTGTGTGTATCACTATGTGTGTGTGAATGTATGTTTGTATTTATTTCAAAGTCAAGGTTAATTTATCTTTAAGTTTGTTTGTGCTTTGTTTTGGTTATGCACCTTAATTGCAATTTGAAGCCTGGTACTTGCTGTTCAGTTAAAAAAAAACTAAAAAGATGTAAAATTTTTGGGTACTCACTTTGTACAGCCAACTGTTGTTGATGAGCCGCAGCACGCTGAAAAAAGAGTTAAGAAAATTCGTAATTAAAATTTGCTTACTAAAATTGATAAGAAAAAGTGAATAAACCCCCTTTGTTTAAGTCTTCGCTTACATTGACCAACATGGCACGTACTCCACTACTTTGCAGAGCCTGCACATCCAAGGAATGAGATCGTCCACGATTTGTCTTGGTTGTGGGCGAGGTAGGAGGCGGGCCGGTAGTTGAGGCATTACTAACAGAGTGTGTATGACGATATATCCAACGTTTTACAGCCGACATTTTGTGTTTTTTTGTAGATTTGTAAAATTTGTTTGTTTTGGTTTATTTTAAGCTAATTTTATCATAGTTTTTGATAACAAAAGTCACTGGGGAAGGCAGTAAACATTTAATTATACATTGCCGCCATCTGGCGTTAAGCTCGCTAAAGCTTTTCAAATGCTTGAAACTCACGCTATGTCACAATAGATGGCGCTAGTAAGTGAGGCAAGCATAGATTGATAGAACTTTAAGAGTTGTAAGGGCCTGGCCCATGGATTCTATCAAAGACACTAGGACAATAAGACTAGTAACTGTTACATAAGTGAAGGGCAAGGGGAATTTTCAATTTGAACCTTCAACCTTACTTAAATGTGATGTGCGTGTGATGTGTTGTTCCAGGTTCTAC
Source organism: Lordiphosa collinella (assembly GCA_018904265.1). NCBI lineage: Eukaryota > Metazoa > Arthropoda > Insecta > Diptera > Drosophilidae > Lordiphosa > Lordiphosa collinella. The sequence continues at coordinate 15,034 of JAEIFV010000580.1, read as the reverse complement.
TCTACTACCCATCTGAGAACGACGAAACATACCAGAAACTTGTACGATACCCAAAATCTTGAGACGATATATTAAAGAATGAATTAAATTGTTGAACAAGTTAGAATTTTGAGATATCTAACGAATCTATTGAGAAATCTAACTTCAAAACATAATCATTATGATAGGTGGAGATCAAAAACCTTTTTAGGGGTGAAAGTAAATGTTTGAAAATAAGTCTAGTTTTATTTTTATAACATTTTCTGTGCTATTTAAAATATAGCTCAATTTCTTTTCAACTTTAAAAGTCAACAAATTATGCAAATTGATGTACACATTCCCTTAAGTACTACACGAATTTATTTTGCCTACTTTTTAAGAGGAAGCAAAAAACAAAAACAAAAATTAAATGAAATAATTGTGTTGATGACAATCAAACAAAGAAAAACGGTGCTTAAAACATGACCATGAGCCAAGATCATTTCAACGGTTGAAAGACATTTTCCAAATGGCCAAGATGTACATATATAATATATGGACGCTTGTCCCAGGTCAGCCATTCAACAAATTAATCCTTGACCCCCCAACTTGCTTTTAATTGAGACACGACACACGAGACGAGACGTAGAGAACAGCAACAAGAAGAAGTTATGACGCACCCAGAAGAGCACCTAGTTTATAATTCATATGAGTTGGGTGTGGCTCCGCCCCTCTTGCAACTGATTGGGTTTGGTGTGAGGCGTAATTGAAATTGACAAAAAGTGATTGAAAGGTAAAGAAATAAACAAAACAAACTATTAAATGGGTCGAAGAAAACCAATTCGATTGAATGAAAACTAATCAATGCCAGGGGAAGACAAATGATGAACGCGAAAGGGGTCAAGGTTAACAGGGAATTTAAGCCCGCTAGCCAAGCACGCCAAGTTCGATCAAATGAGAAGGTTTTGCATCCCTGTTTTCTTTGATTACAAAGGTGTGGTGCATCATGAGTTCCTGCTAAGAGGTCGTACAGTTAATAAGGAATACTACAAGGAAGTTATGCAACGTTTGCGTGAAGCAATACGGCTCAAACGATCGCAATTGTGGAAATACAAATTGTGGATTCTGCATTACGATAATGCACCAGCTCACACATCAATGCTTGTTCGTGATTTTTTGGCCAAAAACAACACCGTAATTATGCCTCACCAGATTTGGCTCTCTGCTACTTTTCCTATTCCCAAAACTGTAAGCGCAAAGAAGGAATCTTAAGACGCACTTTTCACGATGTTAAATTTTCTTGCCACTTTTCTGAGAAGCCGTAAAATTCAAGAACGCGATCACGAAGACGTTCTTGCTCGGACGGCATGATGGCGACTATTTGTCAAAATTTTTGTCAGGGGGGCATGAAAACGTGTTGACAGGAGAACAAAGAGAAAGAAATGTCATCCCGAAAGCTTTTATGTAAAGCTAAGCAAAGGGCGCTCTCTCTCAAAGTTTGTGCTGATTTTTAGTTGTCACCCGTTATTTAGTAATCAGGATTATTTATCGATCCGGTAAAGATCGGATGAACGATAGTCGAGTTATGAAACAAACAATTATGGGCAGCACCGGTCGCAACGGTGATGGGCAGCACTTCACAGTTACAGAGTATATTATAGTCGGGCTTGACCGACACTTTGACTTGTTATACACCTGAAATGTGTATTATAATTTTGCCCAGAAGTTTGCAATCTCCGACCATATGAAGAACTCAGTCGCCGTCCGTCTATCGGTTTCTATGCGAATTGGTCCCTCAGTTTTGAAGCTATCGAGCTGATCCGGAGCCGCTCGGATCGGATGACTATTTCGTGTAGCTGCCAGGTATCGGATATTCAAAAACTTCGACACAGACGTGGTTAGCTTTGCTTCTCGTTTCTGTTGTTGTTGTAGGACTGGAACTTCCAAACTCTAATTTTTTCCCCTTGTATATGTGTAGATTGGAGGTAAACTTCTGATATTAGTCATCCTTAGGGTCAAATGCAGTTGTCAGTTCATTTATTTTCTCCAAGAATACTTCCATCGGTTCGAGATTATGCTTTGAGCTACACGAATAGAAACTTATCACACAAGAAGGTCTAAAAAACACTAAAATTGAGAAGATTTGTAACCTAAGTGCAAGCATGCGCTTCCTAACACCTCCCGGACCAAATTTCTTCCAGAACTTAGAATCTGACAGATCTGACGAATTTCTTCAAAAAATTTTATTAACAATTTTCATTAACGTGTTGGTTTAAGCGACCTGATCTTCAGTAATCCAAAAGGTTTGGTTGGGCTGGCTCGAGGTCATCCGTCTCATCCGAAAAATAAAACGGGCTTTTTTGTTTTTATATTTTCCCAATATATTTCGAACCCATCGGGGGTCCGTCTTCAGGGGGCTAACAAACAACAATTAAACAAATATTTTACAAGCTTTTCCATTATGGAATTATTTTAACAAAATTAAAAACCTATACATACATTTATACAGGACAAGTGCAACTGCTCGCCACAGGAGTTTGATTTGAAACTTACTTATTCTAGTGTTTGTGTTTTTCAAGTAAATGTCGGTATATGTGTGCACAGTTCTCTGTGTCCGTTTTGAAGTTAAGCCTGATGTTTGTTAGTGTGTTTAATGATGTGAAGCATCTCAAGAGAAGCGCTTGCTATAATGTCGCTCTTGTTGTAAAACGCTCGTGGCATCAAAGTCGGGAGAGTGGCCGCTCTCTCAGCACAGTGGGCTGCTAGCGCTGTTTTTTGTGTGTGTGATTCATTACGTCTTAACTTAAGTCGAAATTGTTTAGAGTTATAAGCAGATTCAGGTTATCTACTAAGACGTTAGTCTACTGATGATAGAACCTAAATGTTGTGAACAGGCCCTTCGAGTGGGGTGGGGGACCGGGGTGTTCCCCCCGGCCCAGAGCCCGAATTTTTGGTGAACACTTTAATAAACTATGTACAACATGAGAAAAACCCCCCGGGCCCGGGATCCTCTTTTCGACAGGCCTGGCTGTGAATGTTAATGAATTCATTGAAACTTGAACTATGCTTCGACAAGCCGATTTTTTTAAATTTAAAAGATTATTTCTGGAATTTACGTTAAAGAAAGGTTTGCTAAAAGAAAGGTCCGCTTGTAAAGAGTTTTTAATGACATGTTACACACTCTTTAGCCCGTTAAAGGTACTTTATGATTCGATTTTAGGCTAAGTCGTTATGTAGAAGTACAATACAGCAAGCAAGGAATCCTTTAAGTTCCTAACTTGGCGGTGCTATTATCAGTAGACTTCGTTTCTTAAATACCTTTCCGCTTCTTCGAAAGTAGTATTGGAAGACTCTTAAAACAGCTGTACTTGTTTAAAGCGAAGGATACATTAGTTACAAGACCACTTGTCATTATTTCCAACGTTAATATACTTATATCTCCTTCTTTCCCCCCTTTTTCTTTACTCAGCTTATCTCTATCCTTACCTTCCGGCCATCTGCATACGCAATTGTTAGAAAGAGACAAATGTATAGGTTTATTATCAAAAAGAGAACTCGAAGAAAAAACTGCAACCGTTTGGGTGTGAGTGCTTGTGGCTCGACTACAAAAACAAAATCGACTATACAGCCTTATCTTCATGTATTGTTGTTGCCTTAAGTTTCGCAAGAGCAAAGGAGAGAAAGAGAAGAGAGACATATTCGAAGTTCTTGCTACAATTTTGTTTTGCGTTAGTCCTATCCATGCCATACGCTTTCGCGCAAACCAACAACAAATGCTGTTTTTACAAATGTACTCATGTATGTCTGTAAATTTGCAAAGTATGTGTGTGTATGTAATCGAAGGTTTCTGTTGAAATTAATTTTGTTCTTTTTTGGGGGTTTTTGGGGTAATTTGACAAAGCATATTAAGCGTTCTTACGACGAAGTGATTCAAAATGAAGAGAACAACAACAATTTAAATCAGACAAGTCCATGTAATTTTATTCACGTGAAATATGGTGAAAATGGTGAAGCTTCGTTGCATTGACCCTGCTTCTGACTAGAATGACGACAATGAGAATAGTGCCGATGAATTTAGAAAATTTAGTCATCAATAGCAAATGCATACATAGGTGTGTATAAAGCACAATAACTTCGTTTTTCCTTCAAACTTTAGTGACTTTCTTTATATTTAGGCTTGAGGATGCGAAACATTTGCTGGCAGAAGACGTCTTCAACATTTACTTCACTTTTGCGCCGCAAATCGCTAAATTGTAAGCATATTAGAAAAAACTGGAGTTGTCAAATTGGGGAATTGTGGAAATACTCGTTCAGGATTTAGAAAAGCGAGATAAATCCCTTTTTTATTAACGATTTAAATGTCAAACGTCTAAAACTTTTTATGTTGAATATTTTTCTTTAATTACAAACGAATAAAATAAGTTGGACTTATCCACAATTTACTTTTTACAATTTTCAAAAAATTTGTACTTATATCGGTACGTACCGGTATACCGAAATAAAAAACTGGTTACCGTATCGAAACCGAAAACCGAAATAAATTAAAAACCGAAGCAGAACCTTTTACGGAAACATTCATTTCGGGTCTTACCGGTACCTGTACGTTTCGGTATTAATCCCTGCTCGTGAGAGAACAAAAGTCGAAAAGCACGCGTCGTGAGAGAACAAGCCGTCGAGCGGGCTATTTATAGAACAAACCCAGGGGCGGCACGACATTCAAGCGTCCGAGCCTCATAGTGTGTTCGCTATGCGTGTGGCTGCTGCGACGCAGGCAGAATTATGAGTTCCTACCCCATGGGATAGTCTTTTGGCATTTTTGGCACCACTGGTTTATAGGAATTCAATTTCCAAAGTGTGCGAAAAGTCACGAAGAAAATCATAATATTTAATAATTTGTCTTTATGAACCACTGAACCAAACCAAAACCGCGGTTCTGTTAGCTTCAAAAATCATGCTATGAGCCAAACCGGCGGTTCGAAAGCTGCGTCAACCACTGAACTGAACCAGTAGTTGATTTCGATGGTTTGCATCCCTGCCAAAACAACACCGTAGTCATGCCTCAACCACCGTATTCACCAGATCTGGCTTCCTGCGACTCTTCCTATTCCCAAAACTGAAGTGACCAATGAAAGAAAAGCGTTTTGCCACAATTGATGAGATCAAGTCAGAATCGAAGATCGAAAGGCGCATTTCAGAAGTGCTTTTGAGGATTGGAAAAAGCGTTGGCACAAGTGTATTATTCCGAGGGCGATTACTTTAAAGGGGACAAAATGGATACTGATGAATAGCTAATACTTTTCATAAAAAATGCACCTTTTTCTTTGAACACACTTCGTTACATGCCTAGAAATTAAGTAACGAAATAATTCTGTCAATTAAATATTTAATATTTGTAATAATATTCACTTTGTTTTTGTCAACTTAAGCGTAAACAAGTTACAGAAATATATAACCAAATACAGAGGATCTGTCTGATTATTGCCTGGCATTTGTTTGCATTTAGACTGGTGCATTTTGCGTCTTTCTTGAAATTTATTACAAAATGTTGTTTGAAATTGCAGTTATTTGGTCAGCCTTTAGTTTATATTTCTATAGTCAATATTTGTCATAAATTGTTGGCGGAAAATTTATGAAAGAAAGAAAACTAGAAAACTTAGACAGCAACTTAAATCAACAAAATGAAAAAGTCATTAACGTTAATTTGAGGGGGGGAAGTTTCAAAGAAGAACAGAAGAGGGAAGAGAAAGGGGAAAAAACAAAAAGAGCTACAGAAGCGAGAATGAGATTTGAGTTTTTATATGATAAGGAAACCTATATAATTTGAAGAATATTATTAAGGGGCGAGTGTGAAAAAAAAGTTTTGGTTTAGCATTTAAAAGCCCGCTCGGCTGAGCGAGCTTTTATCTTTAAACGCGTTTTTCTCAAACATCCGAGCGGTGATTACTCAAACAAAACCGACGTTCTCGTTCAGTTCTCCCGTACAGACCTACGGTTTTGATTTGATCAAAAAATCGAATTTTGCAGGCAAAAACGACCAAAATTTTGGTAAAACTTCGACTTTTTTTCAAAAACGACGATATATTATAATTTTGGATTTTTTTTATAATAGTCATTTGTACAGACAAATTATCTAGTTTAACGAAATTTTTTTTTTTTTAAAATTTCAAGGGGAGGCCGGAATCTGCAGCAGTGAAGGAGATTTTTTCCGCCGTTGGAGATCGATATAACTTAAAAATATTTAATTTATTTTTTTCAAAATTTACATATATTCTTAAACATTAAAATATATGCTAAAATTTTGAAATAATTGTAAAGTAGTTTTATATTCGCGTCCGATTGTGGAGCGATCGGCACTTTCTAAGGCCGGGTGGCTCAGCGGTCCCGCCTCGGAACATCTAATGAAAAGTTTTTTCTTTGAATAAACTTCACACCCGGTCACCCCCTTCTGCTGTTGGCGCCAGCTTTTTTCGATTTATAGAACCGGTTTACATTCCTCAAGCACCTAAAAAAACATACCTTAAACGTTGCCGGAATCAAAATTGAATAAATCAAATATCACTTTCCTTTCCAATCCTCTCAAATCATTCCTTTATCCATATATAAATCTTCAACTCCAAAGAATTCCGACTCATCTAAGCTGATTTTGACAAATTTTTTACTCATAATCAATTCACAGCTTTTGTAATTGTCAATAACAAGCGAATCATGTTTTTGTTTTTTGTTTTGTACTTTGTCAAACTGCGTCAATCGAGAAGCCCGCATAAATCTTAGATATCCGCCAGAAATAGCTACAAAAAATGTTCCAAGTGGTTGACCTTAAGGCAAATGCAAGCAAAAATTAAATATTATATATGGTCACACGTCTCTCTCTCTTCTCTTCCCCCCTTTCTCTGTCTAGCCAAAAGCCCAAACTAAACAAATGATTAATTAACCAGCAAAATAAGTGCAAAGAAAACAAAAGGAGATGACAGAAATAGACACAATTAGTTTTTGGCCAGAGAGTGAGAGATAATTTTCAAATATATTTCTATATTTCACTTCCCTTATGAACAGAGATCTGTTATTTATATATTTAATATTTTTATGGTATTTGCCAACTTATTTGTCAGGCAGTTTTCGGTGTCTTGTTATCTTATCGTCTGTGCTTTAAATTAAAATTCGTTTGCTGAATGTCAAGTGCTTCCTCCCCTGACCAACCCATCCTTCCTCCCTTTGGAAGCCAGATAAAAACTGCAGCTGAATTTGATAAGTTTTTCTGTTTTCTTATCACCACCACAGGGCGGCTTAAGACCTGAATAGAATGACAAGAAGATATTATTTATTTATTATTGAGGTCTCTGACTATTTATTACGTTTTTAGTTGAGACAAAAACTGGCGAGTAATTTTCCAACAGCTGTTGAGCTTCCAAGAATGTCGAATTCTTTTGACAGATTTTGTATAATAAATGGGATAATTATAGGCTTAAACAAATTAGACGTGCAAATTTTGAAGGCATAATTTGTAATGTATAGAGGCTAGATACCCAGCATTGCTCGGGTATTCAAAATGGTATTGAGGTTTAATCAAAAAAAATCAAATGGGATGCTTCGATTTCATTTCTGGAAATATTTTTCCCATCTTGGGCTGACTTATGTGGGGGGAAAAGGGGTAAAATCGAAAAAAACATATAGGGTATCGTTTTATAGGGATTTGGGAGCTTCCATTTCATTCCTGGCCATATTTTTCCTATCAGGGGATCGATGATCAGCCCAAGATAGAAAAGAGCGTACAATTTCCCACAAAAAAGAATGGGGAACTCCTAAAGCTAGTCCGAATTGGACAATTTTTGGTTCAATTTTGGACAATTTTTGGTAGTCTTATGAGAATCCTAACAATCTGGCGGAGTTTCATTAAAATCGGTCCACTTTTTAGATGTAGATCCCATACAAAAGTGAAAAACAATAAATTACTGAGAGCATTTCAAAATAAGTAAGGGAGCTGCAGTCGAGTGCCCCGACTACAAAATACCCTGTACCCTTGACTTCTTGTGTTTTCATACACATACACACACACTCACTAACATACGCACGGGAAGGCCTTTCTGATCGCCTATTCGGATTCGGAAAGAAGCTGAGCACTACAGAAGGCACCAGGTGGCGCAACTGACGCAAAAAGTACTGCCTTATTACCACGTTGGATGTCAAGAATGCCTTTAATACGGCTAGTTGGAATAGTATTCTTGAAGCGTTGCAGCGGCTTCGAGTATCCGAGTACCTCATCAGGATCATATGCGACTAATTCAGGAAAAGAGTACTCTTGTATTATACTGCAGTAGGAGAACGGCAATGCAGGATTTCTGGAGGCGTAATGCAGGGATCGGTGCTAGGTCCAACACTATGGAACGTAATGTACGACGCAGTGTTGCGCCTGCCGCTACCTGATGGCTCAGTCGCTAAACATGTGGGAGAAGTCGAAGCCAATACAAACGCAGCCATCCGCTAGGTTATCTCATGGCTAGGGGAAAACGGGTTAAGTTTGGCAGCCCACAAGACGGAAACGGTGCTGGTCAGTAGCAGGAAAAAAGTTGAGTCCGCCATCATTGAAGTTTGAAGCTGCTTGATAAGATCGAAACCTGCCATCAAGTACCTGGGCCTAATATTGGACTACAGGTTAAACTTCAAGCAACATCTTGAGTATGCCGGCAAGAAAGCAGCCTGGATCTCAACTGCTTTAGCGGGAATGATGTCCAATATTGGCGGACCTCGTTTTGCTTTTGTGAGTGTTATGTGTGTGTGTGCGGGTGGGTGTGCCTTGCCAGCTAACTGATATTGCATACTTTTTGGAGCCACATGCTCTGTTTGCTTACATAATGTTGAAATGTTCGTATTAATGTTAATGTTCTGTTAACTAACATAAAGGAAGGCTATACAACATTAATGTCCCTGAGAAACGGTTATATCGAAGTCGGGCAGGACCGACTTTAACTAACGCTCACTGTTTCGGAATATATTACTACATATTCAAACTATATTAAAATCTTTCAATTTACATTTTAACACATTCTATTTGTGAAAGCTGTTATAGAAGCAAGTACTTGCGTTATCAGCTGCTAGTTTGTGTTAATGTTCTAAAACTTTTACTTATTACAGCTCCATTAAAAGCGAATAATACATGATCTTTGTAATGAGCCTGTCATGATGTAATTGCAACTGTTGAGCGAAACTGTAGCGACTGATAATGGGATAAGCTTTCATTTGAAAGTCAGTTGACGGTGCAACTTAAAATAAAATCTTTATTACAGTCAATTTTTTCTGTTGCACATATTGTGATACAATGTAATGTAAAATGGCTTGACACAGCCCCAGAGGGCCAAAGCCGAGCTTCGCTCAATCTCTTGACTTGTGCGCTTCTAATTTTCGGCCCAGAGAAAGGGACCTACAGTTTAACGCCGAATCCGAACGGCAGTTTGAAAATCTTTTTCATTGCTTATTACTACAAAGCTGGCGCCAAAAGCAGTGAGGGTGACCGGGTGTTTAAGTTTAGTCAAAGAAACAACTTTTCATTAGATGTTCCGAGGCGGGATCAGAACCCACGATCGTAAATACAACATAAAGCATGATTTCATTTGATGTTAAAGATAATTCTGCAAAAATTTGTTCTGTTTGTGCTATTTACCTTCTTGACAATAACATTCGAGTTCGGACATCTATATAGTATAGCTGTCATAGAAAAGTAGAGTCTGAAAAGTAGTCTTATACAAGATTTACTCAGGACTGCGTTAATAGCCAACAAATAACTTTTTTTGTATGGGAAAAACGCTGATTGTTAGCTATTAACGCATAACGCACTCCTATAAGTAAGAAAAAGTTTTGTGGCACTTATTTATTTATTAGCTGAATACCCGGCGCGGTCCGGGGCCCTTGCATTATGAGAATATGCTTAAAATTTTCAACTGAATGCCAATTTATATTAACACACACACAAAATTTCAGTTTATAGCTTTACTTAATTTTTGAAATTTGGTAAACGTCTAACACACTCATTATAAGCCTTAAGATCACTTTTCCAATCAAATGGTGTGGACCTGAACCACTTCTGTAGTAGTTCAATTGGATGGTTCGTTGAGAATGTCCAACTTTATAGTAGCTGCCTAAGTGCTTAAATGATTTCTGAGGTATGGCGCAAAACTTCATTTGAACCGATTCCATTTTTATACCCTTGCAAAGGGTATTATAAAATTGTGCGGATGTTTGTAACGCATTAAAGGAAGCATCTCCGACCACATAAAGTATATATATTCTTGATCAGCATGACGAGCTGAGTTGATTTAGCCTTGTCCGTCTGTCCCGTCTGTTTCTATGCTATCTCCTCCGTCAGTTTTAAAGCTATCCTCACCAAACTTTGCACAAAGTCTTCTGGTACAAATACGCTGCACATTTGTCGGAACCGGCCGGATCGGATGACTATAGCATATAGCTGCCATAGGAACGATCGGTCAAAAAACAAGTTTTAGTGAGAAAAACTTTTTTGTTTTTAATGGAAACGCCTCCAAAGTACGTATTTCTTAGTTTACTATCCTTTCCCATGATTTCACTAAGTTTGGTCGAAATCGGATGACTATAGCATATAGCTCCCATATGAACGATCGGTCGAAAAACTAGTTCTAGTGAGAAAAACTTTTTTGTTTTTAATAAAAACGTCCTTATCATTGGCATACACTCATTTTATATACTTTTACACAATTCTGCAAAGTTTGGTCGAAATCGGATGACTATAGCATATAGCTCCCATAGGAACGATCGGTCGAAAAACTAGTTCTGTGAGAAAAACTTTTTTGTTTTTTTAATGAAAACGTCCTTATCATTGGCATACACTCATTTTCATACTTTTTACACAATTCTACAAAAGTTGGATCGAAATTGGATGACTATAACATATAGCTCCCATAGGAACGATAGGTCGAAAAACTAGTTCTAGTGAGAAAAGCTTTTTGTTTTTAATGAAAACGTCCTTTTTATTGGCATATTCTTATTTTATATACTTTAACACATTTCTACAAAGTTTGATCAAAATCGGATAACTATAGCATATAGCTGCAGTATGAATGATCGGTCGAAAAAGAAGTTCTAGTGAGAAAAACTTTTGTTTTAAATGGGATCGCCTCCAAATTTCGGAATTAACAGTGTATTATGCTTTTCCCAGATTTCACCAAATTATTCTCGAAATCAGACATCTATATAGTATGGATCCCATAGAAAAGTAAGGTCCAAAAAGTAGTCTTAGAAAACTTTTTTGTTTTCAATGGAAGCTGCAAGGGTCCGACGAAGTAACTTACCGCTATAATACAAAGCCTTTCAGGGGCGCCGTTACTTTAAATTTCGGCCTATTAATAATTTTAAATAATCGACAACCCTAGGAGTTTCCGTATAAATTTATTGGGTATTCAGCCCTGGTTGTGGTGAGATTGGGTAAAGAAAAGCTTCCCCATTCAAATGATGAATACTTGGCTCAAGGTGCGTAGTTAGGTTTAGATTGTCTAGTGCCAAGAGATAATACTGCTTGATCTCTTTCGAAACATTTTTTGGAGGCATATGAATAAGATGAGAAGAATAACATAATTAGATTCCACACAATTTGGAATCATTCAGTAAAGTTTGTCGTTGTCATTTCTTGAGAACAATTAGCGCTATCTATAAGTGAGGTTAGGTTCATGTAAATGGGAGCTAAATAACAACCTAATCAGTGTTAAATTGTTAAGATTTGATTTAAAATCTATACAAAATCCAGTTCTATGCTCTGGCATAGGCAGTATATTGAAAAACCAGTGTGTGTCTGTTCTGCGCCTACTTTTCGACACTTAACAAATTAGCAACTAAAGAAATGGCTTAAAATATTAATATGCCGTCAAACAAAACAATTTACAAATTTCCTAAAGACGATAATAGAAAAGCAGCAACAACAAGACACATCACATGCTTGCCATTAATTTCGCCGACAATTTTGTCTAAAGTTTTAGTTTATTTCCATGGGTTGGAAAACAAATTCTTTAATTAAATAAATATGTAGAAATTTGAAGATAGATAATAAACAAAAATTAATTTAAAAAGCACAAACACTTTTTTGTTGTTGTCAGTGAACTTGAAAATTTAAATCAAAGAAGGCGGCGCGCGCACAACGAACGGAAGTAGTTGGGGAGATAGCCAGTTGAGTTCTATTCGAATGAAAGCAGAAAATGACACAATTTTGAAATTTTACAGAATTTTGTTTGTTGTTTTTGTAATCACTCAAGAAAATGACAAGCGAAAAGCTTGCGTATATAATCCATTTGTTTTGGATTAAAATTCCATTTCTCAATATTTATATTATTTTTTCTTTTCTCAATTTTAAACACATATTTTTATCACAAAACAAACCCAATAATTTGTATTTGTTTGTTCTTTTTATTACACAAACACAGAAACACATACACAACCAAACACACGCGCGTTTGCTCTGGTTTGAGCTAAGTTTTGTACGGAAAAAAGGAAGGCTCGCGCGCGCGTTGCTCGGTCGATCTGTCCAATTGGAAATGCAATTGAAAATAAAAACACAAAGCGTAGCGTACGAAAGAAGAAAACGGCAAAAACAAATTGACAACAACTGTGGCGTATACGTAATATGTGTGTGTGTGCGCGTGTGTGTAGCTTTTCCGCAAAGTCCAAAAACTGTAAGACAACTGGCCAGAGCAAAGAAAGTTTACCGCTGCAAGCTTTAAAAGAGCGTACGCCGGCACAGCTGTTAAGTCGATCACCTGTTTAGAGTGAAAGCTTTTTCCCGCTCTCTCTCTCCCTCTCTGTGTATCTCAAGGATGTGATAACGTTAGACCTGACGTCGCTAGCTAGTTTAATGACAAATTCCTACAAGACTCATTCATTTGTTATTGTTTTTAATTACGCGTGTGGCCAAATGATAAAATGCTACATACTATTTATTTTATTGTGCAAAATTTGTAATCGTTGCTTATCAATCATTTCGCATTAGGCCTATCGGTAAACAAAACACAAAAAAAAGTGGCTCATTATTATTTTTAGAGTGCAGAGGGTCATCGATTGGACGATCTGCGCTGATAATGGAAAATTTTTAGTTGTGAGACTGCCTGGTGTTCAATTTGCTTTTAAATAGAGTGAGGCATATGTGCACCTGGAAGTACATACATATAGATTGCTGATAAGCAATATATTTCCCTTAAACGGTTGAAGGGAGAATGCTTTCTGGTTACAAGCAAAGCTGCAAAGCTTTGAAATACTACAAAAATAGTGGAAAGTTAACTTCTCGGCCGAAGTTTTGTATACCCTTGCAGCTTCCATTGAAAACTAAAAAGTTTTTCCAACTATTTGACCTTACTTGTCTATGGGAGCTATACTATATAAATGTACGATTTCGACCAAACTTAGTGGAATCATGGAAAAGCATAACAAACTGTTAGTAACTTAATTTGGGGGCGATCCCATTTAAAACAAAAAAGTTTTCTCACTAGAACTTCTTTTTCTATCGATCATTCATACTGCAGCTATATGCTATAGTCATCCGATTTTGATAAAACTTTGTAGAAATGTGTAAAAGTATATAAAATAAGTGTATGCCAATAAAAAGGACGTTTTCATTAAAAACAAAAAAGTTTTTCTCACTAGAACTAGTTTTTCGACCGATCGTTCCTATGGGAGCTATATGCTATAGTCATCCGATTTAACCAAACTTGTGAAATTGGGAAAGATAGACGTATTCATTAAACAACAAAAGTTTTCTACTAAGAACTAGTTTCGACCGGATGTTCCTATGCAGCTATTGTGTTAGTCATCCGATTTTGACCAATTTGTAGAACGGTGGGAGCAATTAAAAAAGTACATGCCAATTTAAAGGGCATTTCCATGGAGAAACAAAAAGTTTTTCTAACTAGACTACTTTCTTCCACTACTTTTCTATGACAGTTATACTAAATATATAGATGACCGATTTCGACCAAACTTAGTAGACTTTGGACTTTTCTTAAGTTTGAAGTAACACAAAAAATTACTCGTTATAGCAAAGACATTGTTCGACAAAAAGCCTATATCTTCTAAAGTATTTCGAATTTCCAAAAATCCTTTTAGGGCAATATTCTCAAATATCCAGGCCATACAAAAATGCATATGGAGAATACCCTCTTAGTCCTTCGTAGCTGGTTGCCACACCAGCATGTTGCTTACATTGAACAATCAGACACGTGGACAAAAAACAGCTGAAGAGTCACCAAATTGAGTGAACAAGTCAATGAAGAACCTACTGAACAACTCACAGAAGAAGAGCAGCTGAACAAGAGTAATTGAACAACTCTGACTGAGCAACACAGAGCAAGAGTGAGTGAAAAGAACAAATGAACAACTCTGACTGAACAAGTACAACTCACAGAACTTGAGCGAGTGAAAAAGATTAACTGAACAAGTGAACAAATAAACAACTGAACAAGTGAACAACTAAACAACTCTGACTGAACAAAATGAACAATAAATGACGAACATGTTCACTTGCTCAGTTTAGTGAAAAACTCAATTTTGTTCTCTCACTCATAACAGCCCAACACTATTCCAGTCCCCTGACATTTTAAAGACTCTGTGGCAGATTTTTGAGTTTCTGTATTTTTGTTGGACCAAAACGGAAGCTTGGGCTTGAACTAGATTTAGGTGCATCTACCTGTGTTCAAAATAGTTTTTGCAGCCCTGCTGCTGCCATTAAAAACAAAATCGCAAAGTTTCTTGATAAAAATGCACTTATCATGCTTCGATAGCGCTGGTTAATGACCTGTTTTACACCTTTGGGATTTTAGTTATCTGGGCTTATTTTAAATAAAGCAATAACAAAACGTGTTTGCCCAATTTTGTCAAAAATGATTGATCAAGTTGTTGCCTGTTTCTTCAATTTTATAACTTAAGACACCTTTCGTTTGAACACAAGTTTTAAATCAATATTCTACAAAACCTGAACTAGTTACAACACTGCAATTTTTGAAAAAGATTCGAATGAAAACAATTAAGAAAGTCGGTCAAGCCCGACTATAATATGCCTCCCGTACCAACAAAA